>JAGDQP010001707.1:42827-68897 GCA_022664845.1 Lepisma saccharinum
TATATATATAAACGCATTAGAAAATTTAATAAAATTAGTGACTAAGGTCACGTGGGAGGTAGGTAAAGTCAGGTATGCTGTTTTCTTTTATTGCACTGAATCGTGTTGTCTCAGACATTCGAAAATGTACTTCTTGTTTTGAGACGCTAGTAGCCTTTTTCTTTTCTTCAAACTGACTAATATTTCCAAGGACAAAATAAATCATTCTATAACTGGTTCTCTTTCTTTTCTCTGCCTTATGATGAGCGGGTATAAATTGAGGTGCGTTTTTAGTAAAAAACTAATTTCGATCTTTTAGCTTTAGTTCACTTTTTCAAATTGCTGGTTCATTTTTTCTAAACTATGTCTGTGAATTTTATGGACTGTTTAATGTACGTATTGTTTTCACTGCCTCAAAGGAAGAAAAAAATCTAATCGCAAGACCAGAGCTTTCCTTCTAAACTACAAAATAGAAAGGAGTTTGTCTTAAAAATAAAAAAAAACTTTAGGTGAAGGTGTTCCGAACCCGGGACCAATGAATTCCAAGTCCAATGTCCTACCCATTTGTTTAACATTTTATTAAATCTAAATTGGACTATAGAATCAGAATAAACAGAAAATATTACATAAAACATTAAATGCAAATAAAGCTATAAAACAAATTAAACAATAACATTTCAAAATAACCTATTTAAAATATAAATAAAGTATAAACCATTTTAAAAATTTAAACTTTCGATGAACTGGTATCGAACCAGGGATCACTGCACTACAACTCCAACGCCTTATGCATTAATCCACGTAGCCAACTATCATCCAGAGCTTTCTGAGAGCTCTTCATATCAATTCTGCACACGGGTAACAGACGCTACTAATTACGTAGTGTTCACACATCATGGTTGTCCTCTCCACAGACAATTCTCTGCCATTTTGCTCCGTTCTTCGAGCAGTTCTGTTTATTTAGAAAACAGGAAACAATGTATTTGTACATATAACAAGCTTCGGAGAAAAATAGGAGTTAATCGGACAGTAACTGATATTTTTCATCGGTTGTAGCAGTCATAGCAATTTATCTCAAGTAGCAGTGAAAAATAACGGCTAGGCTAGTATTGCCCATATCTATTTAATACCTATTTTTCAAGGCTAATTTGCTTTCTTTGTGTATTGTATAGATGCGCCATCCCTTCCAGATATCAAATCCGGCATAAAGTGGATTTTCACATTTTTGCGGTTATTAATTTCTTAAAACTGCCGATTCAATTAAACAAGTATAAATTCACAGAGACCTAAAATTTATATTTATAAAATAGAAAATTAATTTTCAAATACATAAAGAACATGGTCTACGTAGCGTTTATTGAATAATTATTTCTTATATGTGCTTAGCATTGTAGTGAAAGGTTTAAGAAAATAGCAAAGTCAGAAACAGACATAATAGTAGTTTTGCATTAAAGTATGTCAAATATAGTTAGTTAAAAATAAAAACAATAATAATAATTTGTAAAATTCAAGCCCTAGATTTCTTATATGTAAAACGAGTCACAAATAACTACTAGCTGCTGTTGCCACAATAGCTTTTCAAACTTATTTGCTTTGTATTAACTATTGCCTTTGTATTAACAAATGACATTCTTAAATATATTCGAATTCTGTTTTAATCTTCTTCCATTTTAATCAACATATTTGCGTTCTCGCGGCGTTGCAAGGGGCAAACAAGCAATTTCACGGCATACTAGTGTGTGGGAGTGCACACCCATTAAAAGTGACTTTTATGGTAAGTCTAGTTAATGTTGCACAGGCGCTATATATTGTTTGTCGGCGATCCAATTGCAATCTGTGCAGACGTAATAGTGAAAATTTAATCGTTATATTACGTTAAGTTCAGGCTCAATATAATAAAAATAATAGGAGATAAATGTATGCTACTCAAGTAAGAGTCAGCCAATTCGGATACTGGGTAGTCCTAAACTTAATGTATAATTCGGAAATACAGTTATGCCAGTTGTATATTAAGTTATGGGTAACTTGGAAAATGAAATAGTTTTAGGACAACCATGACTGGATCTTGCATATCCTAACTGGAAGAAAAGCTGGCTATTGTATATTCAAATCAATAAAGTGAATATTTTAACTAAAAGTGCTAACACTACATCGGACCACATCTATAAAGATTTGGCCCGATGGAGATTTGTTAGACAAACAGACTAATGTTCACCGTGTAGAAATAGAGCAAGAAGTACCGGAAAAACTTGAGATAGAGACTAACCTACCTGAATGTGTAACATTAGGTACAGAGATATGTATTAATAGCTTACCTGAACTTGAGTTTAGGACCGTTAGTAGGGAGATGGTTAGGACAGAACATCGTAATAGATATACTAAGACAAGAGTAGAAACCATAAATAATCAAGTAAAGATAGATATCTGGGACATTTCTGTTACAAGTCAGATGACAATCACTAATATAAGTCTAGGCGAAAGACCAGACAACAATTAGAAAAGTACCAACACAAAGGAAAATAGACTCACGGGAAATGACCGAAAGATACCATACTAAGCAAGTAGTCTTCCAGAAATAATTAAGAAGGAGCAAAGAACAATAAAGTCCGAAATTCAGAATGTTGTTCTAGACACGAATATTTATTGTGTCCCAAGTAAAGAAGAACTTGATACACTTCTAAAAAATTAAGAAGGGATAGAAAAAAGAGAAGAAAACAAAACAACTGGAGAACAGTTTGAAAATAATGATTTTGATTTGGAATTTCGTCTGGATTGGCCAAAATTCTAGGCTGACCAAAATTCTAGACCTGATACGTTTGTATAAAATTAAATAAGCAGGATATCGAAGAAATCGTCGCGAACCGATACAGTCTACAACTAACTGACCTAGAGTAATAGAGATGTGTTTTTGTGTAAAATTGATTAAGCGGGATGTGGAAGAAATCATTGGGAACCGATATAGTCGACAACTATGTTTGAACTGACCTAGAGTATTAGAGATGTAGTTTTTTCTTGTCTCTTAGAAAGCGCAATGTTTTCGAACTGAAATCGACGTAGTCAGTTACATTTGGTTTGAACTAGTGCTATTTATTGATCGAACACAAAAACAATATAGGACAAGCACAACCTATTAGATATTGAATATTGCTTTAATAGGTTGACAAATATTGTAATATAAAGACAATAATCTATATACATTTAAAATATATGGTTATTAAGTTAACAAATTAAGTATATTATCTTGATAATGTCAGCTTGAACAAATTTTCGACAATTGAATTTTGGCACTTTCCATTTCCTACGAATTTGAGAGTACATTGAACTGAAATTTATCTATTACAAAATGATAACATTGCTTAGTGAAGTTCTGAATTTAGGAGTATATATTGACAATAGTCAGTAACATGCTATTTCTAATAACCTCTTTTCTGGTGCTTTTTTATTTTTTGTTATTGGTCATGTGCAATCGAAGCTTATGATCTTGAATGTTGTATTGCACAGAGTTGTAAATACCCTTGCTGTACAAATAAGCTTCATAATGGGAGGTGATTTTCATGTTTCCTTTATTTCATTAGTTAAATACTTATTTTTAATATACTTCTGTAATGAATAGGTTTACATTAGTTCTTAATTTAAAGATTTCTCGGAACACGACATTTTTAAGTATGAATAAATTTAAAGCTCATGCAACTATGGGCCCTTCTCTCTAGGCATAGTCATCTTGGAATATCGTTTCTGTGAAGTATCCTAACTAATTTATAGAACATTTCCAACGAAATGGGTACGAAACCTTCTTAGTACGAATTTTCAATAAAAGATAGCTAAAAGGTCTTCAATAATTCAGGATTGAAAAAAGCTTTGATTTCGAGATAATAATTTTTAAGTTCGAAATATTGTTAAATTTTTGTTAAAATTAAAGCTAAACCAAGCTGATTACTACAAAATCTATTTTCACATATTTAATATTTTCTCGGATAATAATCTTACCTACCATACTTTTATCAAATAAAAAAGCCAAAATGATCACTTATAACTGTACTAGTAAGTTGTTAAAGATTCCAGGATATGATTTTTAAAATGCAAAAATAATATTCTTTGTTTTATCCAAATGATTGCAACTTAAAGATTATTATAATTTCCGGTTTCACAGTAACAGTTCTACGGTAATAAAAGTAAACAGTTTAAAAGAGATTTCCGCTCTGTAGTTATTTTAGTTTTTCGGTAACCTTGACCGCAAAATCAGTACTTTCCAATATCAATTTTCTCTAACACGAAGTCTGTCTTCAGCTATGTTTAAGTAAGACCTTTATCTTTGCTCAATTTCATGAGAACTTTTTATAGTGAGAACGATCGCTTTTTATCGTCATCTTCCATTTAAATAACATCTTTAATAAAATTAACTAAAGAAAATAGAAAATATAGGTAAACTAGCAGGATCCCCTGCAAAATAAAAAGTAATTGCTATTGTCTTCAAGAAATTGTACCAATAATCACAACTTCTTGAAGTGAGCCCAATGAATCATGGTAATTAAGACTGGAGGAATTAATCATGGTAAGCCTAAATGTTCTAACAAAATTCCTGAAAATGGTACTAAAAATTGATATAAAAGTATAATCTTACTATATTTCAGAGTTTATGGAGTTTTAGATTAATTACATTCTTAAAGCATTTAAATAAAATAGTTATTAATTTTTACTGGTTACTGCATTATTTTGATGACAGTTTAGTGTTTCTGTGAAACTCATATTCTTTAAATTATTAATGCATGTTTTAGAAGTTGATTAGCAAATTAGCTTCAATACTATACTTAGCGTAGCCTGTTTTCTTAAATTTTACTAATGGCTGTTACGTATCTAAGGCTCAAACCGGGATAGGAAAGGCAAAAGAATTCGGGAAGGTGTCGGCTATGGTCTACTTGGAAGGTGCCATCCTGGTATTTGCCTTATATGACTGAGAAAATACCTCAGTCAAGGTGGTCGGCCGGTTGGTTGGAACCTTCCAAATGCTACGCCAACACTCGTATATGAGCTAGCCTCTCGACTACAGAGGCACTGGTATAGGGGCGTATACAAACTCACTTAAATTTACCTAGATTAAATCTCCGCCTAGATAGTACAAAAAGTTCCTATGGAAGTTACAAAAAGGATGCGTTGCGCAAGTCATATTCAATCTGACAAATTAAGCAGCAAACGATGATTAATTTGAAGGTGAGGAATGCTGCTGTTACTAATGGTTATTGAGATTATCTGTCTCTTAGGGAGTTTAATGAATTTACACTCCCAGTATCACAAATGTTACAAAAACGTTTATCAAACTTATTTAAGTTTTTTTTAAAATTGATTCGAAAGTAATAAAGAGCTCTGTTCGCATAACGTTCTTACATTCTTTCATAATTTGGTACTAACGATACGAAGTTAATTGATAATTATTATTTGTAGTACAAAGTAATATTTCTGACGGACTTGCTACGCAATGGTAATCGTTATAACTATGAGAAGTTTCCTGTTAAAGAATTTAGTGTAAGGATTGCTACGCTGGATAGTTTCACTTTTTTAATATTCCAAGAAATAGAACACTAGGGCCGAGTTTACTTTAGTATTTACTTTTGATTGGAGATGAATTGTGTTGACGAAAACTGAAGAATATGATGTCATTAATTTAAATTAAGATTAATCCTTACCTTTAAAAAATCGCTTTCTATGATATCAATTTTCTCCATAAATTCCCGAGTCGATTCATTTCCAAACTAATGGAAAGATTGAGTATATTGTAACCTAGGCATGGCAGTTACAATTCTTACACAAAAAGCTAAAATAATTTAGAGATTTTAGTTTGAGTTTAGAGAGGCTCATGAAAACTCTTCTTCAGAGCTCAGCAACCTACCTGATTATTAAAAAAAACACAAATCAAAAGTTGTACGGGGATACAATTTATCACTGAAATGAAGTAAAACCAATGAAGAAGCTTGAAGAACTTAAAAAGGATCTCTACATAACACATTGTTTTCTGAGGAATAACTTACAGCTCGGTTGACTTACACTAGAACTCTATTCATAAATCAATGGAGAGATTTAAATGAGCCTTAACAATCATCGTGAAACAAGGGCTTCTTCTCACAGGTGGCTTGTGTAGGTGTTGCTCTTAGCGGGCAGAATGTGTATTATAGCAAAACGGAAAGAGAGATAAAAATTGGTTTTTCAAAACTGGATGTGTAAGGAGAGTGGAATATTTAATTTGTTGATGGCACGTAAGTGACGATCGAAGTTTATTCGAATGTTCAAGTGATCTGCTTCCTCTAGATAAAAGCCTTCAGAAAATTTGAACTTAGGGTTTATGTGTATACAACTAAAAGAAATATGATTTAAGTGTTCTCTAATATAAATGTAGACTCCTTATAAGGCTTTGATCTTTCTGTTCCATATTTGTTTTCTTCAATATTTGTGTTGGGAATTGTCAGTTTAATCGATAGAATATCTTCTTTAATTCAATGTATAAAATAAACAAGCGATGGTCGGACTGTGGCCATGTAGAATTTCTTCATTTGCTAAGGAAGGTTAGATAAGCATTTAGCGTGACATCTTCGTAGCTTTCTTTAACTATTATATCCTTTTTCTATGTTCACTTCCAGAAGATCTGTTCTCTTACAGAGCTTTCAGGATGCTAAAAATAAGCCTTTACTTTTGTCGCATTTCTCTTTAATTCTAGCTTGATCCTATATTTTTATTTGATATAATAATTTTAAATTAGAAATCGATCGTATAAAAATGTTTACATTGAATTTACTATAACAAATTATCAACAATACACTTCTATGTTTTCGAAAACAGAGAATTTAGACACTTCTGTTTCAATGCGAATGCCACTCAACACTAAACTCTTCTTCTGCTGGAGTATTTCCCTTAGAAAAATGTCTAGATGACACACCACAATAAAACACAAAATGATAAAAACATACCAGTATAATATTTATATTCACCATAAATATATAATTTATCATGAATCATTATACAGTTTAAACATTTCACTAGGGCAAAAACAAAAAAATATATATATCTGCAGTTTCACCGTGAGAGCGCAGCAACATCAGTGGCAAGGTCTGTAATAAAATGTCTTGCTTTAGAACTAACTGTTACATATATTTTAAACGCGTTTAGAAAGAAATTCCGAAATAAAAAAGTTGATAATTTTCGTAATGTTCCTAAGCTTGTTTTCAAAGGAAGTAAAAATTATTCATTACTTCGTTAAATAAAATTTAATGTAAATTCGTTATAACAAAACTGAATCCGAAATGCCAACAAAGGTAGCAATTAATATGTTCTTTTTTTCTATCAATTCACATTTCATAATATTAATTGTGGAATATTTTCATCATGTCTTTGTAGCGACCCATTTACGTTTCGTCGCAACATCTCTTACCCTCTCCCCTTTTTTGTATCTTTTCTTTTCTTTTTGTTTGTTCATGCTTTGTCGGCAATATTTTTTGTTTTCGGTTTTCTTGAAAGAGTTTTATTTGTGTGGTCACGTAGGATCGTTTCAGTGAAGACTGTGACAAGAATTGCGATTTCTTGGGATCATGGTCTGGTCGCTTTAGTAGCGACATGTGACTTAGTGCATTGTGACCCTGTGCTTCTTTGTGTGTGTAGCCTAGTCTAGAATGTGCATGTTTTGTTACGATTTTGTGTTTTGCACTGTGGCGAGCATGGCATGTTGTAAGCCTATGTAAGTGCATGTTGGCTTTGGTGTTTGTGGTGTGTGTATGAAGGTGTCGACAGCATGCGTATTGTTTGTTTCTGTGAAGTTTTTTTTTTTTGGTTTGACTATTCTCTGTGAATTACCTTATGGAAATTGCGGACATTTCGCCCCTTCTTTTGTAGACACCTACTCATTAGTTTCAGTATCTGGTTTTCAAGCAAGGTTTTACAGTAAAGTGAACAGATTTGGAGAGAGAATTTTAAGAGAATAACCATTACATGACTGATGATGGTTGACAGGTCCCCTGCCATTCATGTATTGCTATATATATATATATATATAGGGTGGTGCAAAATTCCGTTTACAACGCTTAGGAGAAGAATCTTTAAATGAAAACAAACAAAAAGTTTGTGACAGTTTGTTAAATTCGGCGTCATTCCCTAGTTACAAACTGTCGCAAATGGCGGCAAAACGACGTGAGACACCTCATTGCGGACAAAGGAAAGTTGCAACAGCAAGCGGTTCCAAACATTTTTGAGAAAGTAACGCCTGAATGACACAATGGTGGTAGGTACGCGGCGCAAGGAATTTCTCAAAGCGGTTTACTGATGTGGACAGACTGACATGCGAAAAAGGGATGCAGAAGACCAGAAACGTTGGACCACGCAAGTAATATACATAACCGGAACCACCGGAAGTGAGCAGTAGCGCTACCGAAGAGGCCAAGGGGCACTTGCCCCCAACAGGAAACTTGTTCTCCGAAAGAAAACAAGAGTGTACTGGAGTACATTGGTAATGCGAACAAGGTTTTACCCCACCATAACGCAGTCTACCCCACCCCTAGATAACCACTGCCAATACCAATGAACTATCGTGAGTTTTGCCGAAAGCGTTTGCGAGCGATAGCCGTGAGAAAGTCGGTTCTAAGAGCCTATGCCGTGGGGAAGGATGGAGAAAGGTAGCTGCCAAGGCCAGTTTAGCATAGGTACCCTCCCGGCATTCACCTGGATGGACTACGAAAAACCTTGGGGAGCCCCAGTCAGGATGGTTGGACCAGGAATTGCAGACCGCCCTATTCCATTCGCTCGAAAAGAGCTACGGACCTGCAACGAGGGTATCTACAACATCCACACTCGTAGTGTTTCGAAACACGCAACTAAACAATACTACCGAGGCGCACGAATACCACGAACGTTATGGTTCATACGTAGTGCTTCGTAGCAATTGGTGTACAACAGTGTTGCAACGTACTGTACTAAACTGTTGCGTGTTCCTCGGACCAGTGTATGATCCGAACTGCCAAACGCTATTTCGACAAAGCTTCGTGTTGGTGTCCGAGCATGAGCTCCGCTTGGGGCGCTGGACGTAAAGTCATGTGTGATATATGAGAGTTTGGTGATATGAGAGAGCGTAGTCCACTGTTGATTTGCCTGCCAGTGTTTCATGTTCCAGCTTGGAATAATAGTCTGGAGTATATGGTTGAATTGCGCCAAGGAATACAAGTGCTGTAGTGTAGTGTTCTAATTAGTTGCTCGTGTTGAAACAACTGTATGGCTTTCCGTGGGTGACATACGGGTGTAGTAATAGAGTAGTGAACTTGCAAGAGGAAGTTAAGTTCCCCGTTGTTGTTAGCAAGTGTGAAACAAAACAATGGCGGACTACTCCAGCCAGGAGCTTGCTGATATGCATCCTATATATGGCGAGACCCATCAAAATAGCCGTACAGCACTTCGTCTGTATCACGCACGGTTTCCAAATAGGCGGTTACCATCACACGTTTTCTTTCAACGCCTTGATGTGCGCCTGCGTGAAACAGGATCTCTGCTACCTAGTTGTGCTAAGCGTGGAAGACCGCGAATTGTCCGCACTGTGCAATTTGAAGAGGGAGTATTAGATGCAATAAGGGACTGCCCTAACACCAACACACGTGCCATTGCTCTCCCACGAAACAGCCACCATACAAATGTACTTCGCGTTCTACAGGAGGAGGGCATTCACCCATTCAAATTGAAGAAGGTGCACGACATCTTGCCTACGGACTTTCCCTTGAGTGTGGCATTTAGCCAATGGTGTGTGCAACAAATGCATGCCAAAATGCAGTTCCCAACATTAGTTTTCTGGACAGATGAGGCAATATTCCCCAGGGATGGTATGTTTAATGCGCACAACAGCCATGTCTGGGATGTAGAAAATCCGCACGCAATCGTTTTTCAACAGAATCAACATCGGTACGCCGTGAACGTGTAGTGGGGCATAGTAGGTGGCCATTTGATAGGACCTTACATGTTGCCCCATCGTTTGTGTGGTCCGATGTAACGTGTGTTTCTACGTGATGTGCCGGCGGAACTCTTAGAGAACGTACCACTGGAAACACGACGTAACATGTGGTTTCAACATGACGGCGCCCTCGCATTTATTTGCGTTAATGTTACTTACAATATTCGTAAATACACCTCATTGGTTAAGATGAATAGATGTATAAAGAAGTATAACATAAGACAACTATCGTACATTGCGTGAATAAGACATGGAGCGCTATTGTGCGTGACATGTGACGGTATGCTTCATGTACCCTTATATTGTGTTACAGGAGGTGTTCAAATTGACCACCTTGCACCTGATGGCATTTGTGGTATCTTCGAACAATGACTGGAACATTAGCGCACATTGCAGGATTATTTAGTATGTGATTAAAAGCATCTCTAATTCTTGCAACAAGATTGTCCCCACTACCAACTGCAATGGAGTACACCAGGCTTTGACAAATTCTTATGAAAATAAATCAAACGGGGTAAGGTCCGGAGAGTGGCTGGCTAGCTGGCCCTCTTCGTTCATTCCGCCGTCCTCCATAGGTGTTCGCTGACAGCCATAGCAGGCATTTACACCTTATCGCCACCATGGGTCTGTACAGGGATACCTATGTCCTTATGGAGCACTTAATCCATTTCTTTCAACGTCTGCTATTCTTTTAGGCGCTATTACGCAAACACGCATAATATTCCTTCCTCATCTTGCATTTGTGTTAGCTATCGACTTGCAACTCACGTGGTGTTGTTATCTGGACGCAAATGATCCTCTACATGCTCTGTTCGACTCAGATTCGCTGTTCAATTCCTGGGGAATGTCTCACTTCATTCAGGGAATCCCTCACTTCACTCAGGTAATTACTAACTTCACTTGGGGAATCCCTTGGGCACTTTGCCCTCACTCGTAACATGTACATTTTCGGAACGAGCAAGTCTGATTTCTTTGACGAAACCACAAGCCGCCTGCTGTACAGCAATTAGTGTTCGAAATCAATCAGCTTGCAATACAGTTTTAGACGTCCTTGGATCCGTCGTGCGTCGAAAATACGCATGATAGGGCGCGTATTCATATGATTTTCTTTCTTGTTTTAATATGAGGATTTACCTCCCCAAGTTTGTACCAGAGATCGCAAAACACCTTGTATATAA
Organism: Lepisma saccharinum; assembly: GCA_022664845.1. Taxonomy (NCBI): domain Eukaryota; kingdom Metazoa; phylum Arthropoda; class Insecta; order Zygentoma; family Lepismatidae; genus Lepisma; species Lepisma saccharinum. The sequence goes on from JAGDQP010001707.1 coordinate 53,955, forward strand.
TAATATGGCTCAAAAATTAAAAGTTTCAAATTAAAAAAAATATTTTTCTATATATTTTCTTAAATTTATCAAAACTATTAGTTTTAACGTAAATATGAAGATAACCAATATTGTAGCCCATTTTATTACAAACAAAACAAAAAAACAGTTGAACTTGATCAAATCATTAGTAACAGAGATAATGACTGTGCTCTAAATATGGGCATTTTGAACCTTTGAGGAGGGCTGAGGGTGGAAACTGAAGGGACCTTTAGTACAAATGTTCTGGTAGTAGTAAAGTCAGCTTTACCGTAATATATTTCGATTCAAAACCTTTATTGACTGGGTTACATCTGTATTGGCCGATATTAGTTACGAACAATTTTCTTGTAACAAGTACTTCTTTAACGTAGATATTAGTAAAACTTCGTATGCATGGCCAGCGATTATAGAAAGAACGATAGATGGACATAAACTATGCAGAAAAATATGAAACATGAAATTCCAGAAATATTAATATGGAGTGTTATTTTTATAGTTGCTCTTTAGTAATTTAGTATCTAGGAACTGTTCCACATTTGAGTCAACTTTTTTACTTATTGTTCTTCAGTATTTGTACGTAACTTGCTTTAGATTTTAATTAGTCATATTTATTTGTTATAATATACTACTCTACTATGGAACCTATAACCATAGCTTGTACTTTGAACAAATTACTCTAAGGAAGATATATCTTAGTGTGTCTCTCGCTGCTACAATTGATATTTTCTCTTGCAAATCACTATTACTAACTCTTCCAGCTTCTGCTGAATACAATTGAAGCTAAGGGGAAATATACTTAGATCCTCTTGTGGATGAATATTAGTGAGTCTTCGGTCACTTACCTGCTGAGCCACAACTGAATCACCTCTCTAATTCACGCACACACTCACAGCCCTTCATCGTTTTCACATTCACAATCGTAACAAATGTAATTCGATTTTATATTATTTTAGCAGTTTGTCTTCCATAGTATAGGGGATCTGCGAATTCACCTTAACAGAGCGTCTTGCATATTCTTACTATTATTTCTGAATTTCTTCAAGAAAAAATTTAAACAAACTAGGACGAAGCCCTGACCGCCTGCAATCTCCATGCATTGTGGGAAGAACTTAGCCCTAATACTTGATTATGTCAATCAAGTTCTTTCCCTGGGGTTTTATTTAAGGCGGCCAGCTCCTTCCCCAGGTACCTACAATGCACTTCCAATTGCTAACATCCAGAGACAATTATTTGCTGGAGCTTTTGACGGGCTTTTTAGACATGTCTCTGGGAAATCAGACACTAATATTTTATTATTAGCGTGCCAAATACATGAGGAATTTCTTACAAGACCTCATGTAATAAATAGGTATATTCTCTGAATGGGCAAACCCATTAAGTCACATTTACACACAACCATCTCGTATCATTTCCATGAACTTTTTGTAGCTAAAGGGCCATATCTTACTAACAATCTATCATAGGTGTAACAAATATGTATCTTCTACACATAATGAAAACTAATACTTAATTTATAATTACTTTTATAATTTAAATAGCTTTTATACGAAAATGGTCAATGATATAAAAAAGACACTAATGTTCATTCTAGTAGAGCATTTAATTACTTTTAACTTGCCGTTTACAGAACGAAATTTGGTTTAAAATGGCCGAGATATTAACATTTAAGTCCAAGAGCGTGTTGGACGTTTGCTTTCATACGGAATACGGGTTACCATATCGGTACATGATAGCGTTACTATTATTACAAGATTTAGTAAATTCATTTATTAACAATCATTTTTGCACTTCACTTAACATTTCGAAGTTATTTCTCAGGGTTAATGTGACAATAGGGTCCGCGCAAACTAGAGCCAGTATTCACTCGTGTGAAGAAAAATAAAAAACGTAAGTCATTAACACACCCTCCACACAAGGAAGCTACGATGATTTCGTACTCTGGTAAGAGCAAAGGTCTGTGACCTCGTTACAAACAAGACAGTAAGAAAATAATTGTGAAGAAAAATTGCCAAAACCTGGTGATATTCGAGATTAGGAATATAGGATCAGACTGGACCATTTGATTTTATTATGGATCGGAAAGAAGAACAATGAGTGAACTAAATGCAGTTCTTGGAAAGCGTCTAAAAAGGTGATGAAACTAGACTACACCAATTAACGTATTATATTAGTAGGGCTGAAAGGAAGAAGGAAGGATCAGGTTAATAACTGGATGAGTTAATTCATAGAAAACGGAGGGGCACATACTGATTAGCAATTTTAATACAGTAGTACGTGAAAGACAAGTTGGAATACGAGGAATATACGGCGTTGGAAAGAGAGATCCAAGAGTTGAGAGATTAGTTTATTTTTGTAGCCAACATTCAATAGTGTTTGAAAACTGGTGGCTTCTTTGTTTGCCTATGCTGGTGGTTTAAACAAAATAAAAGAAGAAGATACACCAGGACGAGGCCAGACAACGAGAAGATTTCAGATCGACTTGGTGCTAATTCAGAATGTGTTTAGAAATTTTTGATGAATCGAAAGACTCCTTGTGATAATCACTCTGATCATAATTTGGGCTTAGTGTAGATAGACATAAAACTGAAAAACGTAGGTAGAAGAAATATAGAAACGACAGAGTTAGTGCTGAAGATGTTTATAAAGGAGGAGATGAAAGGTAAAATCGAAGAAAATTACCCAAATTCGGTAGAAGTAGATGGAAGTATTAGCATACTATTGTTTTTCAAAGTATTGTTTGTTCAAAACAGTGGAAGAAGTAATGAACCATGAAGAGAAAAGAATAAGTCACAGAAGAAATATTGAAGAAAATGAAGGAGAGAAGGAAATATAAACCTATGGATACAAAAGAAAATAGAAAGCTGTACAGTAAGCTAAAAGATGAACTCAAAGGAAAAGTAAACGAAAGAGAAAAATGGATAACAAACAAATACATTGAAATAGAAGACTTCAAAATAACAGGAAAATATGATCTGATGTACAAGAAAGCAAGGAGGATGGAATTTTGTATGAAAGGGAAGTAAATCTCTTTGGTAATTGCATCACAAAAATCAGTGACGTCATCAGTGATCAGAAAGTCATATTGGATAGATGGATAGAATACATAGAAAGATTGTATGGAACGTCCCAACGTCTACATACATTAAATATGAAAGAAAAATCAGAATTAGATGATAAAGAGTTCAAAATCCTAAGAGAAGAATTTGATATGGTTTTTAATGAGATGAAAAATGTTAAAGCGATGGGTGTTAATACTATTCCGATTGAATCAATAAACGAAAAATTGAAGAGAAAGGAAAAAAGTGAAATGCTGGTGTACTCTAAGACGAAATTGTATTCAGGAGAAGGACTAAGCGACTTTTAGAAGCAGTAAAAACTCCATTACAAACGAAAACTGCAAGAAGGTATGTTTTCAAACTGGCTGACAGTTGTCGGGCTCCAAACGGTGTAATGTAAAGTATGTTTAGAGTAGACACAATATCACTTGTATTTCATTTTTTTAGGTCAGAGGTAGATTCCCTGGACTAAAATGAGTAAATAAAGACCCTTAGAGTTCTGATATACCTCCCCCGTCCCCATCCCTGTCGCGGGTCTCTGGTGTCAACCATCACTTTGGTAATGACGAAAATGCCACCACCCACAATATTCGGTCATCAAATTGCACACGGGCTGTTATAAGGAAACCCACTAGAAGAATAAAAATGGATCTTCAAAAAATAAACCAAAATTGTACTTTGCCCCACTTTCCCTCCTATGTTTACATCATAATGCTTACAATTTATACCTTATTTTATTTCGTGGACTATTTGAAAAGAAAAAGCCCTTATTTATTGTTCTCCTACAGTTACAGCCGAAGCTACTATCAATTTAAGAAAAGTCGGCAACGGCTCAAAAAAGCCTTCGCCCTGAAAGGGTTACGCCCCCATAGAAAAAACTGCCACTGCTTAAAAGGTCTACCCTTGTTTATACTTGTTGAGACATGTACTAACAGGATCTGAAGAGCACAGCCGTCAGACATGACTTTCCTACGGGTCTTATGGATAGGGACTAGACTATATGGTTAGTATAACCAGAAAAACAAAGTATTTGCGATAAATCCATTTTCGTAGTTCGTAAAATAGCAAAAATGTGAACCTACAATAGAAAGACAGCACCATACAGTTGTTCTCTGTAAGAATATTTGTTTCGTTAAATAACCAAGAAAAATCTTGATCACTGAACTTGATCTTGATCAATTATTAAGTAAACATCTTCACACATTCCTGCGATACTACGTACGCTACGTCATAATCATGAATAAATAATTCTTAATTTTAAAACTGAAACGTTTGAAATAAAAACCAGTAGATAACTCGCACTTACTGCTCTTTAACCACTTGAAAGTAAATACATATTTTACAACACATACGATTGTTTCAAACGATCTTAATGTAGAGATTTTGAAAATAAAAAAGCTAGAGTAATGCTGTTAAGTCAGACCCTATCTTTCTAACTATTCCACTCTTAACATAAAGTTTATTTAGAAAGAATTGTACAATTGCCCGTTCTTTAATTGTTAAGGTCCTTTATGTTTGCACAGAGCAGCGTTGGGACTTACAGGAATAGGGCTTGTTATTAAGCACTCCACGGTACTAAAGCTGGAAATTGAGATTTAGGCGTTATCGTGGCCTGACATATGATCTAGCGACTCCCAAACATAAATAAAGATTAATCATCTGCGTTACATTAGGGTCAGGCGCGTTTTTCGTAGGAATCTTAATTAAATAAGTATCTAAAAAACGGTCGGCCGTTTTAAGAGCCATTTGGTTCCCGCCATTTTCTTAACTTTCATCCCATACATATCCTCACTGTATTCTTCCTATCCTTACTTACCATGGGCAGAAACAAAAGAGGGACAAGAAGCCAAAGCAGAGAGAGCAGCGAATCTCCGAACAAAGAAGAATATATATCAAAGCATGACAGCAACAAAGAAGTAGGACCAAAGCAGAAAAATCTAACTAGAGCTGATTTTCTCAAGAAAAATCTCCCACTCCAAGAAATTCCAAGAAGAAAGAAAAGAGATGAAAATGAACGCGGTAAAGGATCCTTACAGCAACTACGAGAAGAAGAAGAGGATGCTGAAAGCCCAATTAACAAGAATTCTTCCTCTCCAAACAATGCAGTACAAGAGAAAAATCCTCATACACCTCATACCTCTCCAAAAGTACCTATTGACAATAATTCTAAAAAAGTTACAAATGAACAACCTTTAAGCAATTCCTCTCCTAAAACCAACTGCAACCGTTTCCCTAAAGTAAGTAATCCTGTAATTCGTTCAAGCCCATACATATTCTCCTAAATACGCAAATAAATATAATGATCCACGTACGGACATCTATAATACGTTAAATGTAGAGGAGCCGGGACCAGTCACCGACCCATGCAAAAATAATGAAACAGCTAACTCATCTTTAACTGAAGAAATGACTAATGTTAAATTCACGATTATCATCAAAGGGATCAAGTCTGATCTGCATAATCCGCTGAATTTCTATAAATTAGTGAAAAAGCGAATACCGGATTTAAATATGATTGCCTATCCCACTTTAAAACAAACAGGACTTAAATTAGTATTCGAAAATAAGGAAAGCAAAGACAGTTTCATCGAAATATTTAAAGATAAAGACTTCGGACCTTCAGCCACCATGGATAAAACAAACGAAATATTGAAAATTCCACAGAAAACAAACACAATTACAACGTTCACTTGTGTGGTTAGAGGAGTAAATACTAATGCCAAGATTGAAGATTTAAAGCATCACCTTATAAAAGATAGGAAATTGCCTCTTACCAATATTACTCGTATCAGGAATGACAGAGTACCCACAACAATGATCAGACTTTTCACTAAAAATCCTGATTTAGTCAGCTTTTTAATTACAAATGGATTGACAATAGGATATACCAGACATAAGGTAGAAGAATCTATCTCTACGGGCAGGCCAATTCCATGTTACACCTGTTACCAATATCACAGTCAGTTTCCATGCAAGAATGATTCTTCTTGTTTTAAATGTGGCAATAAACATCTTAGTTATTCGTGTAAAAAACCGGTAGATAAAAATTACTGTGCTACGTGCAAAATCAAAGGTCATCGTACGGGGGCTTCCAGTTGTCCAGCAAGGCCGAATAATAGAGGGGACTGCCTTCCTCAGAAGATTTTTAGGGCTAATTCTAATACTTCTTATCAGCCGGGGCGACAGAGTCAGGATGAAGTACTATCAAATTCAAATGAAGCAAATAAAGAAACCAGAAATGACACTGAACAGCAGACAGAAGGTCACATCTACAACACATTGAATGACTTTCAAAATAAAATAATTAAATGGACTACCACGATTCTTACTTTGGGAATCCCGCAAAACAAAGAATCTTTAGAGAAAGTTTCAAGAGCTATTAACGTAGCGACTGAAGATATTTTTCAATACAGACTAAATATACTTCAATCTATGGACGATCATCTGTTCGTGGGACAACAGCCATTTATCAAAGATAAAAAGAATAAATCAAAAAAGTAAATATTCAAATGTAATCTCAAAATCAATCTACTAAATTAAATGCTTTTACAGGGAACGTCTGATACAAATTAACAAACAAAACCATATTAGCTATTATTAACTATCTGGAAGCATTCGGCATACAATATAGAAAAGAAGGCGGTCAAATTTAATACAGAAAACTTAAAAAAAAATCATTGATTAAGTTCCAGACATATTCAACCTTCTTCAAATTCGTTTAAATTAATCCAACCTAAAACACAGACCTTTTACCATTTGGCTCTTACATATTAATATCTAATCCTGTGTAATTTAAATTCACGTGCTCTTTTGAAAATCCAAACTAAATTATTTTATTAGCTATCAAATCAACATTGTGTATTTGAGGATATCCGATTCTTTTAGTCAAACAAAACATTATTTAATTCCAACACATTCGTATGAAATTCAAAAGGACGAAAGTGGCTTAAAATAGCCAGAAGTCCCGTCATGGTGACCCCTTTCAGTGGGCCCATGGCAAAAGTGGCCCTGCGGGCCCATTCTACTTCATTATGTTTGCATTTCACTTTCCTTTTTCTTTTTCCTTTCTTTTTGAAGAGGCACCTTTAAAGCTAATTATGCTCACTGCCTTGCTCATTCCTTATATACAGAAAGATAAAAACGTTTCTTGTCACCAAATAAAAACAATTTAATGTTTGACTGTCAACATTTCGTCGAGAATCCCTATTAAAATTATAAGATATGAAAAGACTTCTAGTACATCATTATAAATATTGAAACTCCTTCTCTATAGACCAGTCAAATTAGACACTACAATCACAAAGCGTGATGTATTTCTGATTTTCTTTATATGTTGTAGGACCAGATAGGGTAGGGTGAACCGAAGTTTGCAGCTTCTAAAAACCTGTGCTCCCTGCGTTATACTTGAAAACCTGCAGAGTTTTGGCACTATTTCAGTTGTTGCCTTATAACTCATAAACTATGGATTCTCGATATTAATTGTTATTATCATTGGTAACAACATTCAATTTCCAACATTTTAACCCCAATCGCAACTATGTACGTCCAATAGTTTTGGAGATATGGCATTTCAAAGATTGATCATTTTCTTTTAAAAAAATGAGAATTTTAATTTTTGCCCTTGTTTCGGGACGAATATCGGCATAATCGCTCATCCTACGAGAGAATTCATGGGGAATGAAATTGCAGTAAATTTAATTAGCTTTCATTTAAGCACAACGTGAAGTCTGTAGACCAAATAGTTCTCTTGCAAAACCAAACAAGTCGTGCATCACTAAGCAGTCGGACAGGGAGTTGAAAGAGCATTTCAAATTCGAATATAGTCCCTCATCCAATGGCATTGTTCCACGAAGAGAATTTTAGCTTTTTTAAAGTAACATTTTGACTGGCCTAATACAAACATCCTTCCAACTTTGGTTTAAATAGCAAAAGATATAAGCTAAAGTTCAAATTTAAAGTCAGAGTATTTGAATTTTTAAAGCAATATGCTAAGTTCAATTTTAGCCTATACATTTTAAAATTACAATAGGAGTTCCCTATATAATGATGAAAGCTAAACTTTTTATTTTGTAACGGGAAAAGTTTTATTCCTTTCTGTGTACAGGGATTAAGCAAGGCACACAACATAATGCGCTATAAAGTGCCACACGATGGAGCAGTCTGCTCAGAGTTTTGAATTTTGCTCAGTGCCATGTAAATTCCTTATGTATACAGGTGAAGGTAATCCATTCAATGAGTTATCTCCTCTGCCAAAACACCCCTCTTAAATGTCAGTCACACACTCGGCAGAGATACTCTAATAAGAGTTACAATTCCTGGCTGCTCAGTAGGCAAATAATAATCATCTGATGATAATTTGTTAATTAAATAAAATTAAAATGTTACATAAACTAATCCTGAATGACTAGAAAGTAAAAATTGTTATTTTTCAAGACATGTGCTGGCATAGAACTATTAAAAGTCTCAAACGAGTGGAATCGAGTATAAAATAAATTTATTCGATTCAGAACATATTTATTCCAACAGTTATTAACGGACCAACAGTTATTTCAGTTGCTGGAAACATATAATTAATAAAAGATAGTGCAGGATTGATTTTGGTTAGGAGGTACAGACACTCCCAATTGTCTTGCAGTCGTAATGCTATATATTTATACAGTTTTTTTTTCTAAATTCGATGGAAAATATGTTTATACTGCTTTACAAACAGTTGAGTAAAGTGAGAAGGATAATAAGCATCCAACGTGACTATCAACATCGTAAAATACCAAAATTCATGAAAATATTGTATGTAATACAAACTATTAGCTGGTTACAGTTTTTGTGATGTTGTCCGAATCATAGTTTGGAAAAAGGTTGGAATGCCAACTTTAATAAAAGGTCATGTTTGACGTCTTTTATAGCTAATGGGAAAAATAACTGTAGCCTAATTCGAGAAGAGTTTTAGATATTTCCCTTTGAAAATGGATTTAAGCAGTTGAAACTTTCGAAACCTCTTCTGCTTAGTTTCGTTATTCGTCTGGAAAGTCTATTGGACTATTTCGGAAGCATTTAAAGTACTTTTTTACGAAGTTACCTTTCACCACAGAGTGTAGTAAAACAATAAAACACAGAACTGTGCACAAATCCAAAACACAAAAAAAAATGTTTAACTTATCAAACTGTATTGTTTCTGTTATTTTTCTACGTAGAGTTTGTGTGTGCTTGTAAGAGTCTGCGAAAGCGACCGACAGTACCTTTGCATAGTGAAACTGGGAAACAAATAAAGCACAGCTTTCATGACGTAAAGGAACGATCCCACTATATTGGATATTTTAATCATCTTTATATAGTTTCGACTCTATCGAACTTAAGATTTATGAATGTTCAATACAATAAAATCAGCGCCGAACTTATTATTTTCTGTTAAATAGGAATATTATTGCATTTTTTCATTAAATAAAATTTTCGACGCATTTATTTTCCCTGTACTTGGCACATACAGAAACATCATGTAAAATTGTAATTATCCAGTACAAAATATTTGAGCTCCCTTCAGTGGCTCACCCCCCAGCCCGGTTTGTAATAGCTCGGTGGTTCCAGATATGATAAATTGTTATTGGACAATAATAATTTGCTGTCATTTAATATTCCGATATATGGATTCAATCACTTTATCGCTTAATGTGGAGTTTATACTTGAAAGTGGATATTCTATAGAACAGAAAATTTTCCACAAAAATTAAGTGGAACATTTTTCGGAGAATTTTCAGAAATTAAAATTTTTCCATCTCATATCAACCGCTTTCGCAGACTCTTACAAGCACACACTCACTCTTCGTAGAGAAATAATAGAAACAATGCAGTTTGATAAGTTAAAAAAAAATCTTTTGTGTTTTGGATTTCTGGAGTTCTGTGTATCAGTATTTTACTGCACTCTGTGGTGAAAAGTAACTTCGCAAAAAGTATTTCAATGTTGCTTTTCATATTTTCCAGAAATAACGAATAGTTAGCATTTTATGCAATTACAGTATTTTTTGATGCAACATCAATTACAAGTAAAGTATACGATAAAACAACAACTTAGGAACAACTAAAAAGGCTTTTCATAAAAAATTTGCCATTTCAGAATTTTTCCGATCATTTTAATCTGTAGCTATTAGATGAGTCATTACAAGGAATCATCATCCTTAAGTACAAGCAATCTGAAATACATGTATCTTTTTTGCTCCGATCTTCAGAACTAGGTCTACTTAATATCAAAACCAGACTTGCTCAGGAACATTTCTTCCAACCAAAAGTATAGATAAATAGGTGTAGCCACTTGCAAGGATTTGGAATTAACTTATTTCTTTTATAAATTTAACAATGCTTACTTAGTATTTTGTGTCTATGTTGGTTAGCATATATTTTTCATGTATTGTTTGTACAAATTTTTAAATCCTATACTACAAGGTAACTTTTTGTACTAATAGCTTGGGTGAATTAGAGAACGTTTCGAGTAATCTGCTCTTTGTTGTCTCCGACGAGGATGGGCTTGTTCGAAAACACATAACGAAGTTCACAGAATGCACGATCTTAACGCTGAAAGCTATTTTCATGACATTTGTAGTTTCCGAACGCTCCAAACGGTTGTCATGATACGACTCGCATACGTATGAAAGGAGTAAACGAAAACAGAAAGTTTGATTATAATTACGGACACGATCTTCAAAATATGAAGCAAGTTAGTTTCGTGGAGAGATTTTCTTCACATAATAACGTAACTTACAAATATGTAGGACTTTTCTTTGGAGAAATAGCTTCTATACACTTTAATGTTGTTATACTTGAATAATTAACGTAGCAATCAACTTGTTGCATTTGGCCTACAGTAGAAAAAAATATATTCTCTTAGATAGAAGATTATACTGTATAATCTTCAGGCTGATGTACCTACACATTTCTACGTTTTTCATAATTTCCATGACTTCGCCAACTAAGTCACATTTACTGCATAAAAAAATCCTTCCAATTAGCGTTATTATGTTGCTAAGAACGAAGCTCTGTATAACAAATTGCAAGGAATTAACTTATTTGTAAACTTCTATTGTCAAAAAAGGAAATCAATAAATAGACAACGGAACTATTTTAACATATACTTGACAAGAGTCCATCTTCTACAAGAGTCGAATACCCCTTACGGTTTACAATTTGAACGGACAAGAACTTGGCGTATTCAGGTTTTATGGAAACTTTAACAGCATTCCATAGTTCGAAGAAGTATTAAATATGGGAAAAAGAAATCTTGTTTTTAAGATAAACCGTTCTATTAATCGGCTGTGTAAGTTAGTTGTTCCAAAATGGTTCCCTACTGCACAAATAAAAGTCATGGCTAAGACTGTATACCTATAGATAAAGCAAGAAAAGATTTCACGAATCGAAACGCTTTTCTACATTTATCATGCTGAAGGTAGCTATTTTATTGTTTTATGAAAATCACGAGATCAGAGCAAGTTAGCATTCTGCGCGAATGATATTAACAGGAGGGAGTTCCCAAACGGCTTAATAAATGAAAAAACTTCACGAAAGTGGTTTCCGAACGCTTCGTGAGAGAACGAGATTAACGCATTAAACTCGTTCGGAGTTTCCGAACGGACCCTACGTTAGGTTACGTAAAGCTCAGTTTCTTTATTTTAATAATATTTCGTTAGTAAACACATTTCTTTACTCAACCTAACTCTCTGTACCAAACCATAATGTCGGACAGGTAACAGGGAAACCTGAATTTGATATGCGTGCTTCTGTATTCCTAAATTGAAGACTTGAATTGGAAAATATCCCAAGTCCTTTTTTTTTTTTTTTTTTTTTTTGCTGTTCATCAGTATCTTTCAAGGAAATTTTCCGTTCTTGCTTTGTTCTTTAAAATGTATGGAAGTAATATTTTTCTCTTACTTTAACACTACTGCTAAACGGAAACATCTAGTCCGTCATCGTATCACATGGAAAGGAACAAGTATTAGTGCTTCATTTAACAGCGAAATGAAAACGAACTTAAATCTCACTTGTATGCACCAGAAATAATTATTAAAATAGTTTTCTTGTTTTGTAGATTTATTTTTAAATATTTGTAATGTCAACTTCGTCGGATCTTCTGTATTTTGAGGAGTTACAACTTCATAGCATTAGATCCCTTCCCCTTCCCTATTATGTGTCTGTTACGGTGCTCATTTGAGAACGAAGGAATGAAATCTTACGTGGCCTGATCTCAGTGCGTGGCTAAAGAAATAGAAACTCCTTACAGAAATGACATTGAAATTTCAAATGATTTAATAGATTACACGATTTCACAGCGATCTGCTCTCTCCCAATTATACGTTTATAGTTCAATATAAGTTACAGCATTTTAGTGAAAATACAACGTAATGAAGGTAGTGAGTGAACTGATGTGAATTTGTTACTGTGATAAACATTCTATTTCAAAGATTTATTATTCAAATTCTATGATTCTATTTGTCACATTTTTCTGAAACTGTCTGCAACATAAAACGCACAAACAATCACCGTGATTATAATGAAATGCCACAGCTTTTCTCTTGTTAATCTTAGTGAATAATCTCTCTGTCTAATCACGCTTTCCATGTTATTAGACGCACTCAATCTAAGTCTTTTCATTCGTTTCTTAGTCACAAAAAATAACTTTAAATGGTTGGGGTAAAACATTTCATTGAAACGATCGGAAAGGATAACGTTTCGATTTGTTACGGTCCTTTACACAAAACTAGTTTTTCTGGACTTTTTCATATTCCTTGACCAGAGGAGAGTCCCCCTTCTCTCTCTCTCGCTATACTTATATCTTCTCACTATTTTCGACTTCTATCAATACGTCCTCAGAAAGTTACAATATTCCCATCTCCCAAAAGATAAAAAAGAGCTTGAAATATTGGCGATTGACGTGTACCGAGACTGTTTATTTGGAGGTCTTAGGTTCCGCTCAGTCTAATGTAATGTGGTCTGGAAGCTTATATGTAGTTATCGCAATAAAAAATGACACATCTTATTTGAAGATTATAATATTTTCGATCTTTTACTATTATTGAAGCAATATAAAGAATTTTAGAGTACTTTTGATCTTTTACCGACGAATTTAATACTTGTTTGTTTTGAATTGAGATGAACAACTTATAGACACACTGAGGAAGACTCTATCACAACTTCCCAACCTTGTATCAAAATTTGTTCGTTGTTACTGAAATATATACACCATTGAATCATTGAAGGTCATCGATAGTAAAGAACAAGCTCTTGTTAAATGTCTGCTCTTCAATACTTAAAACGGCAATATTATTGCGTTATTAAACCACACGAGATCTGAGTCGTCATTTAGAAATTACCCCTTCCTCCCCACTTCTCACTCTCTATCAAGGAAATTAATATATGTATTCACTCTTTGGATAGGGACTTGATTCAAAGAATTTAGAAGGATGTAAACTTCAGGTAAATGAAGGAATATTTAGGGGTACCGAATTTCCTTATCTTTTCTCGTGGATGTATAACTCCAAGAAAGAACTGAAATATTACATTAAATATTGTTATGGTAGATTGTAATAATTTTTTTGCTTTCTCGGAAACGTAGAAAAAATTTTAACTATAAAAGCAGTAAAACACTGAAGCAGTTCTACGACTATGACATTTGACTATTATATATAGCAGTGCTTTTCAACCTTATAATAGTCGCGGACCGGCAAACCATAGGGAAAAACTTTCAATGACCGAGAAAATGCCAACACATCTTCAGATGTTAGTTGTTTTGGAAAGGAAATGCAAACTTTATTCTCAATTTTGGACTGTCAAAATCTACAAAATTAGTGTAAAATACCTGAATATATTAATTTCCCAAGGAGCGGTGGTTGAAAGCCACTCATCTGTAGTACAATTGTTTGATTAAATAACTAACTAACTAACTCTATGGCTTATGGAACTCGCAAGTTCATCGCCGCAGTAACAAACGTTCGCCATTGGATTCTATCCTGGGCAGTATCAAGCCAGTTTTCATCACGAACATCTACTTCTCGAAGATCTCTTCTAATATTGTCCTCCCAACGACGTCTCGGTCTTCCCAATGGCCTCTTTTCATCGGGTCTTCCAACCAGGATAGAATATAATCTTCGTTTTTCCCCCATCCGAGCTACATGCCCTGCCCACCTTAGTCGTCTCGATTTCATTATTTTTACAACATCTGGTGAATCGTACACTCCGTGGAGTTCTTCATTATGCAGTCTCCTCCACTCTCCAGTCATATCGTCCCGTTTCGGCCCATATATCTTTCTCAAAACCTTATTTTCAGATACACGTAATTTATATTCATCTGCTAGGGTCGTACTCCAACTTTTGCAACCGTAAAGTATTACCGGCAGAATAACCGTTCTGTATATTTTTAATTTCAATTTCCTTGATATTATTCGCGATGTTAGAAGCTTTTGGACTGAGTAGAAACATGCGTTCCCCGATACTAAGCGACTTTTTATTTCTTCCGTGACCTCATTTTTGCTTGTTATGTATGCTCCCAAGTATTTAAATTTGTTTACTTTCTCTATGACTTCATCCCTAATTCTTATCTTTTTAATTCCTCCATTCCCTGTGCTTCGGCTTGTTATCATGTATTTTGTTTTATCTATGTTTACCTGTAGACCTATCTCATCGCACGCTTCTACTAAGACATCGGTGTTGCTTTGTAGTGCATCTATATCGTCCCCTATTAAATCTACATCATCCGCGTATACAAACAGTTGATTCAAACCATTCAATGATAGTCCCTTTTTGTCCCCTTTAATTTTTAAAATCGCATATTCTCACGCGAAGTTAAACAGTAGTGGTGACAAGGCATCGCCTTGTTTCAATCCGTTGC
>JAGDQP010001707.1:70599-116798 GCA_022664845.1 Lepisma saccharinum
AGAATATTACTTAATACCTTGTAAGAAGTTGGAAGTAACGAGATTCCTCGGTAATTATTGCATTCCGACTTATCGCCTTTTTTGTAAATGAGAACAATTATTGATGTTTTCCATTCCATTGGGAGCTCCTCCTTTCTCCATATAGCACTTATCAATTTATGTAGTTCCTTCATTAGTGCCGTTCCTCCTGTTTTAATTAATTCGGCTGGAATATTGTCTATTCCTGGTGATTTGAAATTTTTCAATTTCTTAACCGACATTTCGATCTCGATCTCGCTAGGTTCGGGAATCCACGGTTCTGCGGTATGAATTTCAAATTCCTCTGTTTGTTCCCCGCTGTGTACATTAAGAACTTTGTCGAAATAACTTTTCAACACATCGACAATTTTAGTCGGATCCGCCTGAAGATCTCCACGTTCATTTCTAATCATTCCTAACCTCGGCTGGTAACCTTTTCTTAACGAGTTTACCCCTTTGTATAGATCTCGTATGTTATTTGTCTTCCCGTTTTCCTCAATCTCCTGAATCTTCTGCGTCAGATATTCTCGCTTTTTGTTTCTGAACCCTAGTGTGGCGTTTCGTTTCACGTTACTGTAGTGGTTGGTATTTGCTTAGCTTTTATTACTTAGCCATCGTTGCCTTGCTTGTTTTCGTTCCTCATGAAGTTTAATGCATTGTTCATCAAACCAAGGTTTGTTTTTCTGTTGTTTCTTCTCACCTACGCGTTCCTTCGCTGCGCTCTTAATTGTTTCACGAATTGCCTCCCACATCTTACTTACATCAATTTCATTATTAATATCATCATTATTATTACTCGAGTCGGCTAGGATGTCGAACTTATTTGAGAGTTCGAGTTGGTAATCTGCTCTTATGCTCGGATTATTTAATAGTTTCACTTGGAATTTCAGTTGTTTTGATCCCTTGCTTTCTCTGTTCGCGATGCATAACTTTTCCCTTACTTTTGTGATCACTAATTGATGGTCGGTGTCACCTTCCGCTCCTCTGTACGACCTAACGTCCATTATGTTGGTGTGTCTTCGTCTGTCTACTAATACGTGATCGATCTGGTTGAGAGGTTTGCCGTACGGAGATACCCATGTGTATTTGTGTATGTCTTTGTGTTCAAAGTACGTGCTCTTTACCAGTAAGTTTTTCGAAATCGCGAAAGTTATCAGTCTTTCCATGAAGACTGTATTTGCCTATAGTAGGTCTATATTTTTCTTCCCTCCCTACCTTTGCATTGAAATCACCCAACACAATTTTCGAATTATACTTCGGTAATCGGTCAAACAACCTTTCTAGCTCATCGTAGAATATATCTTTTTCGTTATCAGTAGCCACCTCGGTCGGAGCATAGACGTTTAATAAAACCGTGTTACCCCGTCGAGTACGTATCGTAACGTACGATAGTCTTTCGTTTACGAACTCTATATTCTGAACCGCCTGAAGGATACTATTCTTAACTAGGAAACCGGTTACGAAATTGTGATGCTGTGTTCCCCCGTAGTAGAAAGTGTACTTGCCCTGTGGGATGCTATCTTGACCCTCCCACCGAACTTCTTGTATCGCTAATATGTCTAGCTCGTACTTCTCGGTCTCGCGTACCGCCACCTGGAGAGCGCCCGTTTGGTATAATGTTCGTACGTTCCACGTTCCTATTCTAAGGTCTTTCTTAATCCTGTTCATAGAGCCCCCTGAAGCAGTCCCAGCCCGGAGATCCGAATGAGGGACTAGTTTACCTCCGGAATATTTTACCCAGGAGAATCCATGAACCATCTATTTCTATTTCTTGACATGTTTTAGCGGTGTAGAGTTGTCAGCTCTACGACCTCGCAGTAAAGGTAGACATTCAAGATGTCGCCCTCTGTCCATCTCTGAGCCTTGCCGATGTCATTCATCTTCAGTCTCAGAGTGGTAATGGTGATGCTGCTTCCCCTCACCATGATATTTTTGTTCGGGGTTATCTTCCCCTAGCCTTTGTAGATCCCTCTACTAACTGCAAGGCAGCAGTACTGGTTTTGGTCCGCCCCGGAATATTTCCGGTACCCAACATATCTGGTCGGCATTCCCCTATCCGCCATCTAGGGAGGCGCCTGGTGGAAGACCAGCAACTCCAACCCGGGTTTGATTAAATAAGAAAAACTAATTGTATATTTTTAATTTTCCAATAGATGTCAGGCAAAATACACTACCCAATTGTTGTTTATTCCAGTTCTGCAAATATTTCTGAATCAAATTAACCATAACCATAATAAAATACGTAAATTACTTAGATGTCTACAATTCAGTGGCGTTGTATTTACCTTTACCACAGCCTGAAGATCAGTTAACGTTGAATTCAAAGTATAAATTAAGTCGCAAATAAACGAAATAAAATTACAAGAAATAATACGTTCCGTTCTTCTAATAGTTATTGCTAGGAGAATTAGATTGTCATTATTAGACGCCAACAGCAATAAACAAAACTCTTTTTCATCCCATAAATAGATTTACAAGTTAAATACGGTCATAAAAATGTTATAAAATGGAAGTCTGTCAACCTATCATCACTTTGGCAACTTTAAGATACAGATATAATAACCTGGTGGAAACGTCATTCTGATGATTATACAATCCTCATATCACCAATAATTGACCTTATTTGAGACCAACAGTTTTTGAATATGATTAATCTGTTGAAATATCGTCTAACATTACTTTTTACATCTAACATGATCATCTAACATATCATCTAAAATATCGTCTAACATAATTTCCTTAAAATCAATATTTAAGATCTGTTTCAAAGTTCCTCGAAAGCAGTCTATTGAAATTTTCCTCAATCATCAATTATCAATATCTAAATGGTTGTCAATATATAGCTTCTAAAGTAAAACCGATATTGATCGGTTTTACTTTAGAAGCTATAGGAAATCACAACAGTTATATATTCTTATACTCAATGACACTTTCGATTCCGGTAAGAAGCATACGGAGAAGTAGGACAACATTTGAAACTATGCTTATTATTTATTAAAGACAGTTATTAGTAAAAATGGTAGTATTGATGTAAATTTTAGTCATGAGTATCGCATACTATGATTACTGGTTATTGCCAAAAGCCATATCTACGAGTCGAAGGTCCCATGAACAAAATGAATCCAAGGTAGAGATGAACTGATTCTGGTTTTCCATTATGTTACGATTGAAGATCAGATTGTTAAAACAGAATCTTAAATATAAAGTAGACTTTGAACCACTAAATACAATGCATGTAGACCAGGAATTGATGCAGAGATCCCTTGACTAGGAGATAACAGGTGAAGCCAATCACAATGACAACTACATACATTTTCCAGTCGTAAACTAGAGAAAGATAATATGTTACTTATTCCATTCATCATCGTTATGACTATCACCTCCAACTGATCAACATTCGTCCAAAAGCGACCATCATATCGCTTAGTTTTAAATAATAATTTTGTCTATTACAAAGCTCCAACCTTCAGCTTTTTAATAACTTTAAAACCAAATGAATAAAGAAGAGCGACACTAATTAAAGATACTGTATCAACTGAGCGTAACAAAAGAAAATATGTGAGAATGGACCATTTTCAAGCTAACGGCAATGGGTAAGAGAACCCTATTCTCCTTGATCGCCCGGTACTTCTTTTTTGTGTTGGTTATTTCTACGGGACAGCAAACTCCAGTAGCAATAATGACAGCCAGGGTATGTGATATTAATGTAAATTGCAGTAGAAGGACCTCAAAATACTAACAAGGGAATTCTGCAACTTTCCCACCTTGAATCACCCCCAAATCTTCACCAAGGATGCGGTGTAGCACAGATAGAACACGTAAGGAAACTTTCATTTCACACATTGTTGGAACATGCATACAGAACCACATATTTGTGTCGATATCTAGTATAAAGAAACGAAAATCGCCGGAATACATGCAACCCAATCGTCACTCACGAAATGCAGGTTGCATAGCATACAAAACATCGCGCATTCGTGATCTTATAGAAGGTACATTTTGAGGGTATATAATGAGGTGCGTGTAGCTACGCGGACCATGCCTGCTTCTCCTAGATTCATGGTCCGAGCAGACCGACAGCAGCTTACCAACACAAGCGTTGTCTGATTATGTTGAGTTGCAAGTGAAAGTAATTCCACTAAAAACTACACGATATTGTCGACCACTTCATGTGGATGTCTTAATGTAGCATAAGTTATTTGCCCGACGACTTGAAGAGTACGTGAGAAGCGAAGAGCATGCACTGCCAGTGAGCTCTGCCAGTGAGCTACTAAATACTATCCTATGTTGTATTGCGCGTGGCAGGCAGCTGGCAACTTGTCACAAGAGCACAAGGTTTCTTTTGATAATGTGTCGGACATCAATTTCAACATTCGGTCTGGATGTGACAATACTTTGTGAGAGAACGACGCCGTTATAGTATGTTGCTGTTACGATGTGCATCTCCGCTTCACTCACGCTGTTACACTATCCTCGAATAGACTTACATCAGTGCATATAATCCCGCTGTTATCTTCACCTGCTTCTTTGGTAGGTCCCTATGTCTGGAATTCTCTTCCCACTTGCTTACTGCTTCTGTACATGACTTTAGCCCATTATGACCTCTTCCATTTCCACTTCTATCTCTGTCACCTTGTATACTGTTTGTAGTTGTGCTTTCCGGCATCAGTGATGTCCGGGTTGCATGCATTCCGGCGTTTTTGTGTCTCTTTACGCCAGATATCGAGACACATATGTGGATGTATGTTCCGACAATTTTCGAAACAAAAACTTCCATCTGTTCTATCTGTGCTACAAAGCATACTTTGTGCAAATTTGGGGGCGATTCAAGGTGGGAAAGTTGCAGAGTTTATTTGCAAGAGAAATTATTTTTCACAATTGAAAAGGAATATTTTTGTATTTGTACTTCCATCAGCAGTGTATAAGCAATTCCTACTTTAAGAACGAGAGGAACTTGGTTGCGGCGATCTGCAAAATAAGCCTTCAATTTAACATGGATTCCATACATTTCTAGGAATCTCGTGGTTTTATCACATTCTCTCGAAAACATGACTCAGTAGCCCCATAAACACAATCATGGGATCATAAAAGTAAGTGAAGGCTCCGCGACGTAGATTTTCTTAGAAATAAAGGATGTTTTAATAATCCATTAACAACTTCGTTATGAAAATTTCGATTATATATATCCTTATTTCTAACTCACAACGGCTTCATTTAAATACCTTCATAATGCCAGAAAATATGTTGAAGGGGATATTAAGTATTTTTTCGAAGGAATCATACGAACTCAAGATATTGCTAGAAATGTGTGGAAATCCATGTTAAATTGGACGCTTATTTTTCACCACGCAGTAGCCAAGCCCCGAAATGGATGCGGAGCAACCCTAAAATTATCTGAAGTATAGGCATGCAAGTACCATTAAGCTTTAAGCATAATGTAAAGATAATTACTACGCCTGGTGAGAAACGCACCTCATGAATACAACACAGGGATCAACAGGCCATGCCTCTAACGTCACAAACTCTGTATATGTCCGGCTCACAGGCGGGGATACCCAGACAGTCAGGGGGCCGTGTGTTGTTGAACAGGGTCGTATAAAAGTTCAGCACGGAGAACTTAAACTGCGAGTGATTTTTTCTTTTTCAAAGTGCGTCATTGTGCAGAGCAAGCAGCAAAATACATTAACAGAGGATTTGGGACAGGAATGGCGAGTGAAGGCACCATTCGTTGTTGGTTTGTAAAATTTCATTCCGGTGACACATCATTGCGAAATAAGCCCTGTGGGCACTGACCAACATCATGTTCTGATGAGTTGATCAGAACACCGTGGAACCGGACCCTCTAAAAAGTATTCGTATAGTTGCAGACCAGTTAGGCATACTCCATACCATTGTCGATAGGCAGCTACGTGAAATCGGTAAGGTGAAAAACTTGGACTCAAGCGTGTCACATGTGTTTACACCGGCCAACAAGAATATAAAATGTGCAGTCCTGAGTGTATGGAATAAGTAGGAAGGTTTCCTGCATAGAATTGTCACTTCAGATGAAAAATGTATTTGCTCTGACAATCGTAAACGATCAGAAGAATGGTTTGACCGTAATCGACGTCCAGAATGGTGTCATAAACCACCTACACAACCGCGGAAGGTGTTGTTGCTGGTATGGTGGTCTATGGTGGGAATGATTCATCATGTTTTTGTCAGACGAGTTGAAACTATGACTGCAGATCTTTCGAGTGCTGAACTCCATGAAATGCACCACAAACTTGTTTACAAGCATCCAGCAATGATCAACAGACATTGTGTCCTCATGGTGCATGAAATATGCGCTCACACGTCGCACAAAGAACGGTGCAGGCTCTCCATGAATACCCTTCCTCATCCAGTTTCACCCGAAAAAGTACTATTTCTGAGGACCACAGTTGTGGTACCATTGACAAAAGACCTAATCAATTAAGTTTAATTTCATAGAATATTGTACCAAGAAAGGTTTGAGATAGCATGTTAATCTAATTCGTATTTTAACATTTTCCCAACCTATGTCTATCATTTTATGGCAAACATTCCAGTCTATTTGTAGTAACATAAGAAAGTTCAAAGCTCTTGAGAGTCATTCCATTTATAGTTCATAGACGTTGAACGTCTACTTTCATATAATTATTTGGTAAATATGTTAGAGTGACATATTTTTAAGAACAGCTATAGTTCTATTTCAAATATTTTTTGCTAGTAACAAATGCACCGAAAGGTCTTGTAATATAAATAACGCTGTTTCCAAATGGTGATTGATTATCTTTCCAATTACCAACAATTTAGCCACGCACCGCACAAAAGTCGGTCAACAGACAGAAGGGCTGTTATTTATTTATTTATTTATTTCTTGAAAAATTATTTTGTTGTGTTCTTCTCAATGCGAATTTGAATGTTACAATGCTCTGGCTTTTTAGATAGGTTAGTTCTTCATTTCTATCTTCTCAATTCATGACTTTCATCTACTAATCATCTACGCTTTTCCTGTTGTAATACTAGAAGAAAAATACAGCTTCTAGAAAATCGAATAAACAGCTTTCCTACTGGCTGTGATGGATATACGTATCTAACCTAGTTTTGGGCTTTTCTGTGGATTTGGTAAAACAATAGAATGTTAAACCATATTATGCTCCAGGAATTTAAAACGTTTTTACTATTTTTTATATTTGAGTTGTGGAATTGAACAACAGATGGCACTGCCATAAATAGTATGGAAAGATGGATTCTGCAGAGTAAAGAAAACTAATATGTAATAGGTACTGTTGTTTAAGAATATGCGATATTATTTGTTTCACACGATTATATTGTAAAATTAAATTGTAATGTATTTATATTATGATTAAGTCATTAAGAATTAAACAACCATAAATTGTAATGTAACCATAAAGTTGAAAGGTGTAAGAGAGAACTACGAATACATAATTTTGTGTAGATTTTTCTAATAGCTTAACTTTATGATTGCAATGATAACTAGGTTGTTTAAGACTTAATCATAACATAAAGATATTACAGTTAAATTTAAATATAATCGTGTGAAACAAATAATATCGCATATTCTTAAACAACAGTACCTATTAGATATTAGTTCATTTAGAATCCTACAGCCTTACATGGTCTCATATCCTCTCAAATGGAAGTAGCAAAAATGACAATTGCAGGAACTGCCCAGAACAAGGGCGTCAGATTATTCTTTAGTAAAGAACAAGATCTAACTAATTTCTGGCATAAATTTAAACATTTCGATTTTGTACCATATTCCTCTTGTGCTCTTTCTACATTTCCGGAAGATCAATTATCACATACTGACGATATTCCCACCATATCCTTTGACAGTCTCCTTGAAAGAGATACCGATAATATTCAAGCAGTTGCCAAAATTTTAAAAGGTACAGATCATGGACAGATAAACGCAACGGATTGTGAAGATGCTCCATTTCAACAAAACAGCACAAACCATAAAGTAATCATAAAGGATAAATTCGTTATTTAAAAGCTAAAGATGGAGCTAACCAATTGTTTAACATTGGATCAATTGATTACCGAGAAACTACCGAATGCTGAGCTAACCGTTTTTCCAACAGATAGAAACAACAGATAGTAATTCATGTTAAAAATAACTAAGACAAAAACGCATTTCTGAAACCCTTCAAAAATAAAGATTTCGGCCGGGAACCCACCATTGTTGAATTTGATGCAACTCATAAACCACCACAAAAAGTGAAGACATCACCACTTTTACATGTGTTATTAAAAACATTCACACAACTCTAGAAGTTAGTGAACTTCAAAAACAACTATTAAAATACAAGCCTCCCATCACAGGTGCTACTCGTATCGGAAATGATAATGAACCGCTTCCCATGATCCGACTCTTCACTAAAGACCCGAAATTAGTTAGTACACTAATAACAAACGGAATTACTATTGGACGCTCCAGATATAAGGTAGAAGAATCGCGTACAAAAGCTCGTCCTTTTCCCTGCTGAAGATGTATTCAATATCACGAAGGTCAAGAATGTTCAAACCAACCGAATTGCTATAAATGTGGAAAATCACGTCTAAGCATCGAATGCAAAGTGATATCCAATAAGAACTACTGTGCCACTTGCAAAAGACAAGGAAACAGAACGGCAGCAGTTTGTCCTCAGCGACCGTTACAAATTCAAACGAAGTTTTTAGAACCGGAGAAACTTACATTCATCTTTCAAATTAATTTAAAGAAGTCTACGTTCAACTTTACGAACCCACTTCAGAACTCAAAGGATGGAAACCAAATACCAAGAAATGATAAAAAATTATACGATGAATGGATGTCAACTGTTCTATCTCTTTCCTTAAATAACGAGATACAACATGTGCAAAATGCCATCAATCAGGCTTCAGAAGAATTTCTCCAATGTCATTTTAACATTATAAGATCAATAGATGGCCACATCTTTGTGGGACAGGAAATATTCAACAGTTATGAGAAAATGAACAACATACATAAACACCTTGAAGAAGCATTTCACAGAACAATAACATATAATCTCTCCAACTTATCTCCAGTTTATTCCAATGTGCACTTCTCAATTGTCAAAATTATATTTTCCCTTAACAAAATTGAAATATCAAATGTTATCAGTTAAAATTTTCCAAGGACGCTTCGAGCAATCAAAGCAAGTAAATTTAGCAAATATATACACAAAGGCACTAATTTATTTAACACAGATGAGCATGTTGCAGAAGATGGACTAGCACCAATCATATCTCCATCCGTTCTCATTCTACCCATTTTCCAACGCTACCAAGTATCAAATGTCTATTTTACTATATAAAAACTCAAATACAATAATCTTTTAAGTTAAATGTACAAAATAAAGTCACCAAATTACTTAATTTTCCTATTAAGTTTATAAATCATAAGGAAATCCTGTGGAAGCATTCAGTCGCGTATATAATTACATCTCTTATACGTTTACACTTAAAACAAAAAAAAATGCACATTTCCAATTCATACGGTTTTGGACTCATAAAACAGAAAATCAAACTACCAGTGTTTCCTGTTTAGGTGCTGGTGGGGCGTGTAGGCTCTGGTGCAGCTCTGATTCTGAAAAGCTCCTAAATATGAAACTTCTCACACAGAAACATGTTTAGTTCCAAGGACTAAAGTAGCTCTGAGGAGCTAGAAATATCGCCTGCGTCGCCTTTTGGGCCCCGGGTATTTTTACTTTCCTGCTTTACTTCCTGCTAGAAATACATAACTTAACCTAACCTAACTTTGTATGGCTAGTTTGCTCACGATGACCTTGTGCTGAACACGCACAAGCGAGAACAGTACACTTACCTGCAATTTAGAAAACATGACAATTTCCATTGTCGGAGGGTGGAGCTAGTTTTAAGAAGGCAGTCATTGCTCAGAGACTGATCATCTTATGATCATTACGTTGCCCGTCATCTTATTATTTCTGGGCCTTTGGCCCTATTGATAGACAGCATGGCAGGCCATCAGAATATCATACAGGATTACTTCAGACAGTAATTGGACCACAGCAATACACTAACATCGCCAAAGTCACAAGCAAGAGAAATCAAGAAACATCTTAAGCTTAACGTTCTCGCTCACTTTCACCAACTTCTCGCTCACGTTCACCTATCACGACCAACTTCACCTCTCAAAAAGACACATACAATTAGCGACTCGGGCTCAGAACATGAACAGCGCAGAACTTGGCTGCATGCACTGCCGTGCATCCTGAATACATTTTCATAAAACAACAAGTCAGACTAAATATGAAGAAGAACTAGGTGAAAACAGAAGCTAATTCCACTTCTGAGAGACATAAGACAAGTAAAACCATTCCCATGTAAATCAATGGGAAAACTGGCAGGGGTGATCTACACCGTTAAGGATACGTATCTCTGGCTGTTCATGTCCATTTACGTTCAAGAATAAGAACTTACCACCCTCCCACCATATTCAAACACAAACTTAATTAATTTCTTTATCAAACTTCAAATATATGACCACTGTAACACCATCTAACAAGTTCCAATTAACCCTAAAGAAACAAAGGACATGGACGTAAGTGGTTCCCAAACTTATGTTTTAAGCAACATACACTTGGAGTCCCAACAAATAAATCCAAACATCAAAACGTTGAAAAGTAATTTTTAAAAAGGTTTCAAATATCCGGTAACTTTCTAAAATTAAGTTATTAATCCCTCTTCTTCCCCTTAACATCAAAATAAAAACCTGAGGTGGCCCGGGAACCGATCACCGGGCCTCTCCAGCCGAAGCAGAACTGTACATTATCAGACGATATTTCCCTTCAATTGTCGTCGGCGAAATCTCAAGCAGCAATCCTTTTGGTACACAACTCGCTTCTTGCGTAGGTTAAATCATATCCTGCAACGAGTCGAGGTAAAGAGTAATTAGAATTGGTTGTCGCACAGCTCTCTCTCCTGTGCTTTTCAGGAAAACGGCTTCAAAACAGGAATATGTTTGTATTTAACATTGAATGTTTCTAAAATATATATTTGAAATTTAGAAAATTAAAACTAATTTTCAACTATTTACTTATTATCGGATACAATCTTCAATAACGAACCAAGGATCCAGAAACCAAGCCCTTTGCTGAGTAACAGCAAGCAATTTAAGAGAATCCTTTCTTGACCTAGGTTGCACGTAACCCCGTGATCCTACCAGATCCGCTATTAGGGATGTCACTGCAACCCGAATTGTCGAGCGTACATCCAACTTACAAATTTTATAACCTTCAAAAATTGATTGAAACCCTGCCAAACCAAACCTTAGTTTTGATTTTACTCCCCCCAAACCGAAAACTTTGACAGAAACCCTGTACTGTAAACCATTTGCAACTTGTAATACAATTCGCAACAAACAAAATATACCTCAAATCTTAATATGTTAATATTTGTTTACACACGTCAATTTAGCATTTAAATGATTTGGAAATCAAAAACGATTTTCTTGTCTGTTTTTTTAAATGAAACTCAAACAAATTACCCAAATTTCACATATTCGATATCCGTTCTTGCTTTCTAACTAACATATATTGTATATTTAAACGTAAAAGCATTATTGATTCTATTTCCAACCCACTACATTCCATGATATATTTACTTGGATAGACTGCACCAAATTACCTCCAGGAATAATTCGATACAAAAATGGTTAATACAAAACTTACAAAGAAACGGGATGGATTCAGAAATGTTTAACAGTTTACGGGTAAATAGAAGAGCCTAACAAAGATGATAAGTTTTGGCTTCATTACATCAACACCTAGATATAGTTTTAAAAAAGCTCAACAAAGGAAATACTGTATTGGGGCATAGGAGGTCTGAATTTGTGAGATTCCTTGGAAGTATGATATATACGGGAACTTATTTCTTTAGAATTCCTACCCGAGGACGGGTATTCGCACACCTCCGGTGGTATTTTTGTTCTTTGCGGGGATATAAGACTATACCAACATATTATTATTATTATTGTTATGGACTTTTTGACGACGTATTTTTCGTGCTCTGGAGTCATCTCTGGTTCCAGTTACCCCTGAAAGAAGTACTGTTCAAAAACAACAATGTATATTAACCCTCAATCACGCGCGCCTCTTTTTCGTTACTCAAATGCACTCGCGGGGTGATTTTCACCCGAGCTTCTTTTTAATTTTTTGCAGTTCTTTGAAAAATGTTCAATATTTGCGATTTTCTGTTCTTTATTCACTTGATTTCAAACCATTTGCAATATTTATTTTAATTATTTATATTTTATTTGATGCCATTATTATACTGGTTTCATAACAACATTATGCAATAGCAAAAGCAGCACATAATCTGCTTTCTCGTTTTCTCCTACAAATTGGTCCTGATTATATTCCCATTTCGATATGAATTTGTATGATTAAGTTTACAATTCCTTCATTGTTTCAAAACTTAGTGGTTGTTTTCACGCTACTGCGTTATTAGCCCATACTAATGGCAGATGCCGGCCGGGTTGCCTAGCGGTCTGCGGAGGTAGTTCATCGGCTCCAAGGTCCTGGGTTCGAGTAACAGCAGGGGCATGGGTGTGGATTTTAACAGCTAAGGCGAAGTTTACCAAAGGTTTTGCTGGTGTAAGATACCATTATCTATCACAATAATACATTTACGGCAAAACCGACTTCAGAAATGTGTTTCTAGTAAAATTCTAGCCCAGGATGACATATTACACGACCCCTTTCCCATTTAAGAAAATCAATCAGGATTCAATATAGTGGACTTCAAGATGTCGGCCGTGAAGAACATACCATCCAACAGGTAGCGCCTTCCACCCAGTACCCAACATTTGCTTTTCATTTCCTTCAGCATTAACTTTATTTTCACACTTTTTCTTTTCTCTTCAGAAACAAGAGAAATATTAAAGCCATAAATGTCAAATTCCTGCTCTTTCTAGTAGTTTCAAAATGTTTGAGTAATGCATTAGTCTTCCTTGGATTGCATTACAGCAAATATGGATACTTATGTATTTGTAAAATAAACTAAATTGTTACTTTTACTTGAAGTGTTTAGGCATATGTGGTAACATATTATAATTACTGGCACTACTCCAAGATATCGGGTACTTCTGTCCTTTCGATGTTTTGGTCCGTGTATTGTACTGATATTGCACTGTGCGTCGTTTCCAATAAAAATGTTGTAAGGAATTTACTTTATTCACTATGATCTAACCTTTTTAGGTAATAATGTTAAGAAACTTTAGGAAATACCTGCGAAATTGAAGCTTGCCCTCAGTTTCGAATGAATCAGTTATTTACTTTACTAAGGATTATGCGAAGCCACTTTGACACACTTTTCCTCGACATTACGAAAACACCTCTATCTTTTGTAATCCAGACCTTAAAAAGCATTTCTGCATTAATTCAAAATATAAAAATGGGCTTCCATCTCAATCAAAATAAATAATTATTTCTAAAGGTTGATAAACAAAATAAAATTAAAATAATACAGCAAAATTATCAAGACTTACGCATATGAAACACGAGAGTTACTAAATAATACACGAAGCTTGATTGTCGCAGGGCAACAGCTTATTTTCATTGTTGTAAACAAAGATAAAACTCACGATTGCAAATCTAATGAATACATCTTCCCTTTCAAAATATTCCCGTTCTAATAAAAATGTAGATAAACAGCTTATATAAATATGACATTTGTGTTCAAAAGTTACAGAATGATTATAAAATGTAATTTGCGGGAAAAAAAAAGGAAATAGTTTATAAAAATTGGGCGTTTGGGAAATGTTAATCCAGAATCGAGACATGATATAGTATATTTTATAATGTTATCATACTCCTGTAATAATGTAATACATGCGGACAGTAACATATCAAGCACTCTGTTTGCTTCATGGATACAGTCAGTAGTAAGGAATTGACTGGATGTTTCCAAAATCGTATTACCAGTTGTATTTTGTATAACTCAGAAAAGTTTGAAAAATAAAACAAAATGTTTCTTGATTGCTTTCATTGAGTTAAACTGTCTTTCAAAATCGCTGGTAATCACATCCTAAGCATATTTATGATGTATTAAAATAATTATAATACTTTCCAGTAGTAGACCTGATTTAATACTTATCCTCGTACCACAACATTTTAAGTGCTTTGATAATATACTTACGTAGATGTGATAAACTCAATGCAGTACAATCTCTTAAATATTTGGTATACAATGAAAAATTGGTCTGTTATGATCATTTCAAAGATTCGTATGCAGTCATTTAACTGAAAGTTCATCTAATGGAGTTCTGGTCATTAACTATCCATTGCATGAATTATAACATTCTTGTTGAACCAGATATGTTCATTGTTTTCTGAGTTCTTTGGGGAATAATTTAAAGTAATTGAAAATTTCTGTTAAGATCGTGCTTTCATAACTTTGATAATTCCCGATTTGTTATTACGTCAGGTGATTATTTTTGTTTCTTATTTGTTTCTAACGTAAGTACTGTAGATGCAAGTATGTTAAGTCTACTGATATCGGCAATCTTATAACTGAAAACAACAGGGGAAGTAAGGGTGATTTCTAGTACAACGTATTTTAAAGTCTACTCGTAACTCTGCCATTTACTCCCACGTATTTAATTTTCTAAAATCCCTCAAAACGTGGTAATGATTTGCGCATTTTCGATAGAAATTTTCTAGCAGTTTTATGACATTGCGTAGTATTTGTTACGAGTGCGATCTCATTATTTTTTTGTTAAATGGGCATCACCTTCTTTCTCTGTACTCTTCAATTGTGTTCTTCTAAATTATGCATCTGTTTTCAATTACTTTCCCCTTAACGACCATACTTGTAAATGAGGTTCAGAAGACTTGACGTTATAAAATAATTCGTGGAAGTGAGCGGTCGTAGCTCAACTGGTAGAGCAATGGCTTAGAATCAGAAGTTCCTGGGACGATACCAGCAACCACCTATCTTGAGTTTCTTTCTCAGTCCCGCCAGATAAAGTTACTTGCCGACTACCTTCTAATATCCCTGATCTGATTACCTGAGATACCTGAAAACCATAAAATAAATTCAACATAATGGATAACGTGCCATCCCTCTAATAGAGTCGATTTCTCCCGATCATGTCATCTCCAACGGGGTATGATCACTAAAGCCATAGTAACAGTGATTTAAGAAACCCCTCCTTACCACATTTAATGACGAAAACAATGTAAATTCAATAAATAATGTACATGCTTTACAATTTAAATTTGGATTGTTTTGAAAAACATAGTAAATTTATTTTCATTATTATTATTAGTTATAGTAGTAGCGGTATTAGCAGCACCATTAGTAGTAGTAGTAGTAGATACAGCAATAGTAGTACTTTTAGTATTAGCAGCGGTTACATTGGCAGTAGTAGTAGAATAAGTAATGTTAGTTGCTGTAGCATTAACACTAGTGAAACTGTTATTGTTACCAACATATTTAATTCAACCAGAACCAAATGCCAGATACCTCGGCTAGTAAAATTATAAAATGAACGCACTAATCCCAGTATTTTAATTTCAAACATTGCAGACCACACAAACACACCGATACATATATATACAACTGACTGGCAGCTGACAACCTTAAAATGGTGCATTTCACTTGCATATTTGGGCAAGATGTCCTCTCGTTTGCCTAATTTTTGTTTTTAAATTATTAAAAAGACATCTTACTATAATAATAAATTGGAAAATCTCGCATGTCTACATTAACTAAAGAAGACTAAACAAACACATATACAAATACAGAAGATTTTTTTTCCACTCTAGAAAATGTTAATTATGTTATTACTTTAGAAAGTTTAACCTGCAGAAAGTTCGGATTTCTTCGTTAAAAATGTGATAATGATACATTCGGTTATTTATTGCAATACTATATTTTCGTTCTGTGCGAAATAAATCAAAACATTTAAAATAAAATGTGAACATGTATTTTTGCTACCAAACTTGTACGATTATTGAAAATATAGCTATTGAACACGAACGTGGACCGTTAATTACAAGTATGTTTGTATGTCTGCAATCTACTCAAAAAAGAATGTTGAAGAAAATTAATGTCTAACTAGAAAATGGTGCAAATTGTCTTATGTGTTAAAAATATTTTTGACACACTTAGGTTGATCAGTAGTGTTATTCTTACCTATTAATTTCTTGCAAAGAAATTATTATATTCAGTCAACTCGAAATCACACACAGGTAAAATATAAATAATTTCCTACAAGTATTATAACATACATGCTCGTCGGATTTATTAATAGATAAAAAGTTCCGTATTTTTTCATCGTGGGGAAACGGAATATATTTTTATTGTTGGAATAACAATATAATAAAACTGAAAAGTATTTAATTCTTAAACATATTGTTTCTGTTTATTGTTGCACTTTTTGTTTATTATTTATATAATATGGTGTTCAGGGACCGTAGAAAGCATACATCTCTCTTTATATAAAATCAGTTATTGAGTCTAATGGGATTCCTTCTAATTTAAATGTGACACAACACTTTTAAGACTTTTCGCTCCTGGTGTATGATTTGACCTGTATTTCTAATTGTTTATATTATTTTAGTCTAGATGCGAAGTATTATTATCATGTAAATAATCTGTACGTATGCTGGACTGCATCGACAAAGATAATCTGAAGAAACCTAATTTACCTTTAATATATTAACGCCGGTTAAGAACATGCTGAACTCAAGAAACCTTAATTAAGCGCACCGAAATCAGCTAAAAATCAAATTTGGCTTTGTTAATATGTGGCGTGTAGGGTTCCCACCTTTCCCGTATAATACTGGATGTAGGTAAAAATTACGCATCCTGTATTATGATTGGTTGTCCCGTATTGCGAGTAGTAAATTCGCGCACATATTTTCAACATATAAATAATTTTAACATATAAACCGTGATGGATTATTTTCCAACTCTTTACTATGCAGATTGGTGAGTAGACTCTGCCCAGATCCTCAGGTCCCAAGATGACAGTGTATAATACTCGTGCTTCCTGTTCACTCCAAATGATAACTGATAGTAAACCCAACTGTACACAGTAGTCCAAATATTGTAAAGAAATTGAGAAATTTTGAATGCACTTTTTACCCTTACTTTTCTATAATTAAGGATTTAAATTAAGTAAAAATTAAAATTATGCTATTTTCTTGTTTATTTTACATAAAATCATGAACAGAACCGTGTTTCTTAGAAATATGTTTTGATTGCAAGGTCCTCAGTTTATTATCTCATAACTGCGAAACCTTCAATAGGGCAAGTACTGGTGCTGGGAGACTTTTTCTCACTATTAGCGCTTGAGGCTTCCGTCACAGAGATGATAAGACTGGGGTCAGATGTGACCATAAGTCGGAAGAACACATCCTTCAATGTGTTCTTTTGCAAACACTTCCCTGCATGGTGTTCCCTACACGCTTTAATACACTTGTTCTGTGCTTTTTAGTCACCTGTTCTATGGGCAGCAAGTGGATTCTATAATAAAAGCAAGTCAATTTATCAACACCTTATGCACGTCTTGATCAATACCTGTCATAATGGTGAAAATATATTCTTTTCTAACATTCGTGTATGAGAAGCATGAAAGTACTACAATATGACGATTTTCGGGCTGCACTCCGTGGCCATTTGTGGGTCCTTCATAAAACTGATTAAAAAATTGCAATTTCGCTACACCAAAATACGTACTAATATTTTCACGCCTCACGGGTTGCTACGTGACTAACTGGACGAGAAAGATTACAACTCGGGTGTTTTCTGGGTGGTCTGGTTATTCTTCTTCATAAATGTGGAGGCAGTTACACATTTTTTTAAAACAACAAAAATGAATTTTGTCGCGATATTGAAAGACTCTGGACAAGGGGCTGTGGCTAGAAAATTAAAAAATATATTTTCCGCTCGCGAGTGTATTTATAGTGTGAGTAGGAGGTTGTAAACGGTGCGGGTAATCATACAGAAGTACAGAGCGTAATAATTTTTTTTTTTTTATTTTACGTTATTTCAGATTTGTCCTTGGCAACCCTAGCGGCATTTAATCTGCGGTTTGCGACGAGCAAATTACAGTTAAGTGAGAACGAGACAATATAATGGCAACGAAGATAATATATCTTAAAAGTTTGGAAGGATTGAAAACGGAAATAAAAAATATTTAATGAATATGAGAAAACGCAGGAAGAAGGACTAAAGAGAACGGAAAATACTTGAAGTCTCATCATTGTAATTCCTTCAGCGATTGTTCGTAATCTGAATAGCTTTTCCAGGGGTCGTTACGTTTTCATCACAGGCTCTTCTCCAACGGGTTTGCTGTTGTGGAACCAGATCGACTGAACGCATCGACTGACCTGACCTTTCAATTGTTTACATCTCTTATTTAAAAACGAATAGAACAAACACTTTGACGTTCTTTGCTTTAGCACGCTGAAAACATTTCCGACTTGATTTGAAGATTACACTGGCGCTACGCAACGTGTCATCCATGAGTAAACCTTTGCCATATCAGGTCAGATTAAAACATCGTTCATTCAATACTTCACAATCTACGAAATAAATAGACTCCACACAATTCTCTAAGATAGACTATATTTCGGGATTCGAAGTCCTATTAGCTGAAAAAAGATATTGTTTAAATCTATAAATGCCGCTTGGTATCGTGGTGCACAAAAATAACTAAGGATAATCAATAAATTGTGTATGGCTTCGTATATACAACTAAGTTAACTTTGACTCTTTTGTAGAATTTGTCATTGAAGATACGTAGTTTGTATCTGGAAAATTATAATGTTTGCCTCTCGGCACACTTGGTAGACCAAGGGCACACTTGTTTCCGCATCATTGACAAGAACTATCGCAACATTTCGCCCATCTGTTGATCCGAAATTTCTTTCTTACATAGGTGATGAATTTCGTGATAGTTTAACTCACCAGTCTTGTCGCAGACTGTATTCGAACTGGCATTCTCGTGGTCTTCAATTAAAACAGCAGCCTTGTCCACACATGAAATAACAAAAATATTTAATCTTTAAAACTACGTCAAAAGTAAAAATGGAATTGCTTGAATCTATTGAAGAAAAATACAATTTATTATATCAAGATTACTTTTCTGTTCAGAATCTAAGAACAGAACGCGGAGGAAAGAATACAGAACATTAATACTGAATATAATAAATAGAGATGTAAATGGGTTTTGGGAATATTTGAAAATAATGGATATAATGAAGATGACAAAAGAAATATTGGGAGTAAAAAACAACAGGAAATGTATAGCAAGAGGAAAGAAGGGAGAAAAGTAACTTAAAATAGAAAGAGGGGAAATCATAAATGAGAAACTCAAGCTACTGTTGGGAAATGTGGGAGTGAAAAAGCATAGGAAACAGAGAAAGTATGTATTGGACTTAATAAGAAACAACAATAAAGTTGCTATAAAAGGACTACGAAGAAAGTCGAGTGGTGTACAGGGTTCCGTGTTTGAACTGTGGGGCTGTGTTTGTAGGAGAATTGAAACAGAAATTACAGGGTGAAACTTAAGCAGCTCAAAGATGACGTCATGCTAAAACAGGACAGGAACGTTATTTTAATTATGTCTAGGAGAAGGTGCATGAAAGAGACACTGAAGGGGTGGAGATAATAGAAGAAGAGAAAGGGTATTTGTTCATGAAAGTTGAAAGAAGCGACGAAAAACAAAAAACAGGACGATCAAGCTATGAACCAGAACAGTAGGTTGAATATGTAAGTAAGGAAAGAGAAGAAAAAGTGAGAAGTGAGAAGAATTTTTCGAGAAAAGGTAAATAATTTAGAATTTTCCTGTGGGACAGTGTATTAGGATTTAGAAAATGGATGTTGTGTAGAGCTTTATAATGTTCGTTTTATTTCTTTTACAATAGTGTACTGCGGCTTGATTCAAGTATCCTTTCTATGTACTATTTCTGCTACAAGTTTGATATAGTGTTTTAGTTGACTTTGGGCCTGACCAGTCACCAAGCAATTTGTTACGATCCGAAATTTATACTCTCCGAGTTTCGGAGAGTAAAAATCTCTTCAAAGTGATTGGACGAAGATTAAGAATAGATTTCTTGACTATCTGGTGCTTCATTATGTACTCACATAGCATTGGTTAAAGTTTTTTTTTGAAGAAGGTGTTGATAGAACACATGCTTACGATACAATAAGTTATAGTGTTTACGGCTTCTCAGCTTATGTTTGTTAACTTAAATAAATCCGATGTAATAAACCATTAAATTGATCAGCCATTAAACGGGTCAAAAATGACTAAATATTGCCGGTATGGAAACATTAATAACTCTTCTCACTGCCTTACATCTGATGGCATGCACAATCATACAGGGTGTAGCAAATGGCTGTTGAACATTCAAGACTTTATTATTATGGAAAGTTAAAAAAGGAAAGTAGCCTGACATAAGCAGCATAATATCATAGTTAATAAGAAAGTATAACCGTTAGGTTTCGAACATGGCAATTGAAGGGAAATATTTGTGCAAGATTTATGTTTCAGAAAGTGCTTCACAGATTGTGATAAGTTAATAGGGCTTCATTTTAAATCTCTATCTCTATATGGTGAGAAATATATGAACACGTTCAAATGCCATCGCCATAAATTCAATCCTTTTGTCAACAGAATTCATAACATCTTAAAGAAGGTCATAAATTCACACCTACCAATTTATATTTTGTTAAATTAGGAGTTACGTAATTATTCTCTTCCATTTTGTTACAATGTACTGTAGTGAGAATACAATTACATCCGTATTTGGAAAAAGAATGAGAATATTTGCTGGTGACCATTAATGTACAGTACCATTCTCCCTCATTGCTGAGGAAACCGGTAGAAACGTTCAGGCAGTAGCGTTGGTGAAATCAAGATCTTTTTCCAAATCGTGGATCCTTTTCAACTAGACCACGTAGGCCAAAGACCGTCACTCATTACTTTATCAGAGGTCTTTCAAACGCATGTGATGATTAACAATTGAACCGACTCAATTGGGGAGTGAAATTCACAAAGTTTGAATTGCATTAAAAAAATAAAATGAATTTCGAATTGGTGGAATACGGAAACATTACGTTTTCAATTCAAAGATCGCTCTTGAAGACAGTTCAAAGAGTGCAATGGAGTTATTCAAGGAGTGAAATGAGTACTAACTTTCAACACAATACGCAGAAGACGTTAATCTGATACTTTATGTTACTGATTGGCAATAAAAATATAATTTATTAGTCATGTAAATCAGATAATTGAACGTTATAAAATGACAAAGTATTGTATTCTTACCTTGATACTCCAAAGTTTTTTCTTCCAGCAACGATGCAGAGCATTCCATTCGTTGGTAGCTCTAGTTTGAAACGTAGAAGCACGGCCGTGTGGGGAGATCCCAAATATTCATCTTTAATATTCAGAGTTCCTCCGTCAGCATTGGTTTCCTGTAAAATAAAGAAATATCTCACAGCATTTAAAAGATAACTAGTTATTTTGCTTTTGCAAATAAAATGATTAGGATAAATTAGAGAAAAGAAGTGCAATGATGATTGAAAGAAAACGGAATCATAAATAAGTATTAAGAAATAGAAAGTAGATTAACTATCCAGCTTTAACTAGTTGGAATCTGTTGAATATTATAACTGAGAGTATCAAATGTTAATAAAGTTATAGAAGAAAACTCTAGACAAGCTGTTTACAATAAAGAAGTAACCTTTGTTTGTGGTGCACCAAGTAAAGAGTAGAAAAAATTACATTAAAAACGTTTTTGTGTGTAATATGACGTTTTATGAAAGAGAAACACGTACTCTGAGTAGTGATGAAATAATCTGAAGTATAGATGGGAATGATAAAAGTAGCTAGAAGAAGGGAAAAAGATAATGTCAACTTCCAACAACCTTACGGGGAAACATGGATTCAACCAACGACTTCTCTTCTTTTATTAAAGAGTGCAATGCTTAGAATACTGAAGAACAACGAAAGGAAGTGACGCAATATATAAGTCTGTGGAGAATACCATTGTAGTGACTAAATATTGACTCTACTTTTAGAAATGCATTAGGTATTATATCACTCTCATGTGAGATGGTATTCAAATTGAGTAGGAAACCTCTCAGAACTGTACTAATTATTAGTACTACTCGGTGCTAAGGCTTCATATGAAAACAGAACGGGGTTTCCATTTTAATAAAATCTTATACCGAACACTTCCGGTATCATCATCGGTATATCATCGGTATATATATGTCTAGAACAATCAATTTTACCATTCCCAACTAGTGTTACTAGAAAATATCTCACCAGTTGTGTTACGAACATATTCGGGAGCTTCCGTGCACTTCCGGTAACATACACTAATATATATAATAGAAAGGAGTATTTATATAACATCAGTCGCAGTTTTAAAGCATTGGCATCAGTGATCAAAGATTCAGCTTAATTTCAGAGAATACTGTACCGGAAAAGCTGTCCCGTATTTGAGACAACAATCTATCATATTTATGATGAACATAGGAAAATTGAAATAGCTATAGATTTATTCCACTTGTCCTTCACAGAAGTTCCCACGTCTACGTTTCTATAATGCTTTAATAAATATAGTAGAGTGAGATATTTTTTTAATGAACACATACTTTCGGCTAGTAAGAAATGCACAAAAAAGTTTTTAAGTATTAATAATATTCCAACGATTTTCTGAAAACTAAAATCCACAAAGTAATTTTGTTCATATATATGGTTTAGTTGCTCTTATATTTCCGCATTCACATTTTAATATTTTCTTCGACATTTCTAAGATTATTTTTGAATGAGTACTATGATGGAGTGCACACTGGCGAGGAAGTGCACAGTATTTTAAATTGATTACACAAATACATTATGAAACAAATTTGTAATAGGACAAATCGCTAATGGTAAGAAGATCATGGAGAAAGAATCAAAATGTGAAACTGGATAAAACACCAAACGATCAGAAAACATATTTAGTTTCTCTGTTTTGTTCTTTACAACTTAAATTTGTATCTATTGATCCTACGAGAACATAATCAAACCATGGAGTCGCCAGAACAAGTCTAAGAGATGGTTACCCCATTCTAGAAGGTGACCAAATTCCTTTGGCCACACCTGTACATACCGTGAGATCTTCTGAAATGAAACTAATAGGCTAATATTAGGATCATGGCTCAATTACCATATCTAAAGCAAATACTGGATATTTTCTTAAAATGTCTGCTCCCGAGGGAGTAAGTGCATACTTAGCGTCTCCTTCTATTAGACCGCTGACGGGCTATCTCTACGGCCCAATTAGCAAAATAAATAATAAAGAACTTCATGAGCAAACATTTAAGAAAGTAATTTAATTCCTGCTTTCTATACAACTCGGTACAACATAACTAACATGTGGGGTTGCTTTTATCTTAGTTTACTTCCTACAAAACGAGTTAAGGTAATCCCCTGGCAGGTGAGTAATTGATTGGTTCACACATTGCTAAAAATAAAATACTGATTTACGAAACAATGAATCCAAATTCTTTAATTTCACTCCCAAGGGTTGGAAATCTATAAATTGTGTAGCACACTACTTCTAGAAAACGCTACTAGTTTGGTGATAACCTAATGGAATATCGTCGCTGAATTTGCAGTACCTGCTATGTGCATTTTAACCAAATTTTCCGGAGTGCAATAAAATTTGTTGCCTGTTACATTTACTTCGATGTTAAATGACATGAGTAATCGGAATATCCATTAATAAGTATAGTCAATTTAATATCTTATTCAATTTCGACCAGTAAGATTTGTTGAAAGTCTTATATTTCACGTAACAGGAATTACGAGCCAATCACATAATAGATATTGTTTTTCAAGTTAAACCGTTGGATGTAACAATTTTTGCATAGCTTTGATTTTAAAAGAAGGGGAGGGTGCCTCTCTTTCAAATGACACCAAAAACTCAATTTAAGACTTTTCTATCGCATAGTAGGTATTACAAATCCAGAGACGATATGGTCAAAGATTTGGAGTTCAAAATGTTTACCGTGTGGAATGCGTAAGAGTCATTTGCAATCCAAGAGATAGTATTTTAAAGAATATTTTCTAAATAAAAATATTTTTTTAATATATTACCTTCATTGCTGGAAGTAGTGAATTAGAAAGAGAGAAAGAAATGGAGCAATGTGGGCAAACTATTTTTTACATATTTTTACAAGAGAATAGTTTTATTGAAATGACTATTTACATAGTAACATCGTATTGTTACGCTTCAATTAATTTTTAAGAATAATTGTTTCGATTGTTACGCTATAAACATAAATCATTATTCCCTTCAAAATTTAGATTTTCTATTAATCCATCTTATATGTTTTGTTTCTTAGTCTCAGAGGCTAAAAGGTTTCCAGAGGCAGATGGGTTCAACGGCGTAGATTTGTGTTTCTTCCGAACAAAGACAGGAAATTTAAATTGTATAAGAACTAGTCAATCAACATGTCCATCTGTTCGTACACACACTCACGAACACAAACTGCTTATAACTATTTACTTCTCATCAAAAGCCTTGTGAGAAAATAAGTTTATCAACACTGAAGACCTCTTGTACTGGATAAAAGCATTTTTCGAGACCTTCAGACTTAATAATCACGGAATGCATCCCTAGTATCAAATTATAACCATCCATCCAACCATCCATTTTCATGATAACCTCCGAAAGATGGCGACAGCTAGTGAGCGGTGTGCGTAAAGCTCTTCGAGAAACACCTAATGGCGAAAAACTAACTTACAACATACAGTAGTTGTTAAACACGCACAAATGTTAAAACAACCTAGATTAACTGCAGTCTATTTTATTGTGTACATCAGCCGCTGTCAAATGTAAAATAGAATAGTTTTTTTGTGTTACAAACGTTTTAGTCATGTCCCCCCCCCCCAAGCACTCAAGGACAAAGAGATCATCTGTACCCAATACGGAATACCTGTTAAGCAAGTACGAAGAAATGGAGAAAAAGTTTTTAGTAAACTGGAGGAAGTCGAGAAAAGTATCCCGTTAACCAACATCGGTAGAAACATCTGCAAATTGTCTTCAGGAGTTGGAACACTTGAAATAAGAATTTTTCAAAGAAACCACAGCAAGGAAAAAGGAGATAACCGATCTAGAGAAACAAGTGAGTGAGCATGAACACCTAATCGATGATCTGCAGCAGTACAGCAGAAGAAATTGTTTAATCATCAGTGGCTTACTTCGACTGGAGACACTGCAAGAAGACATTTACACAAAAGTGTGCGAATTAGCTGAGAGAACTCTCGGCACTCCTCTCACGATGAAAGATGTGGATAGGATTCACCGACTGGAGACTGAGGAGCAGAGACCAACGGCGCCACTGGTCTAGGATGGTGCTCGAAGTGTCATTGTGAAATTCATTTCCTATCCCCATGACAAGATTAAGAAAGACAAGAAGAAGTTTAAAGGGACAAAATTGTTAATCACTGATTCACTTACCACAACAAGACAAAAGCTGCTACGGGAGGTGAAACAGATTCCGGGTTATCGCAATACTTGGACCTCTGATGGGAAAAAGTATGTAAATTCAGGAACAGAAAATCTTTAATATAATATAAGAATGACCTTAGTCTTTTGAACCACTAGTGCTTGAACAAAAAAGTGACAGTTAAATGAACATTTAATGATGAAGAAAAAGAAATAACAGAAATTCACTAATAAAATTCTTTAACAAGGTGTATTTTCAAGAAATTTGTGTATGTGTATGAGTAACGTGACGACAATCATTGCGTAGTTTGAGTTTGTGTTAGTGTGTGTTTTTAATGTGTATGTATATGATTGTGTGTATGTTCAATGTGTAAGTATACGTGTGTGTGTTTATGTCACGTGCATTTGTGTGTTATCCATCACAGTGTTTGTGTACAAGAGAAGAAATGGAAATTTTGCAAGATAGAAGATCACTTGTGATAAATGCTGCCAGGTGGTGGCTAAGTCGTTTTACTTTTCCTCATTTTAGCGTAGATTTTTCGTTTTCGTTGAATGGACGATCCCCAATCTGACAACTTCGGAGCGTTGAGAACATCGCTTTCTCAGTTAACGGAACTGCGAAGTATTTCACCCTCCTCCCCCTCACAGCATGACCTACTTGCGTCTTCATTCCTCCCTCCCTTGCCCTCTGCTCTATCTCGTCACTCAAGATTGTTAAGTCACTTCACAGAATCTGAAGCTTTGTTTTCAGCACAACTAAATATACACACGATTTTGATATCAGAAATCTATGCGCGTCCCCGACACCGTCTACCATTTACAAGGTCTTAAATTTCTGAGAAACGATAGACATGGTGGAGTTGGAATTTACTGAAGAGAACAATTGAATGCCAAAGTACTTGCAAAGTCGGAGAATGAATACACCTTCAGCAACGAATATATTATTCTGGAATACTTGTTAGGAAATAACAAACTACTAATAGCTTGCGTTTATAGACCTCCTAGAGCTAATTGTAAGAACTTTGAGGACGAAATATCAAGTTTCATACCTTTCCAAGAAAATGTATTCATTTTAGGAAACATGAACCATAATCTTCTTGTATCAAACTCTGAAACTAACCAACTCCACAGTATACTGGAATCTCCTACTCTTGCAGCTTGCCCCCTCCGTTCAAAATTTCACACCAACACATTTGAATCATTAATTGATGTCATTTTGACTCGAGATACAAGTGAAATTAGAAATTTCGGCGAGTTTCCAGTACCAGGCATCTGTCGACACTATTTAATTTTTGTGCCGTACTCAATCTCTGTACCAAAATTTAAAACTAAAACTATGTTATTAAGGGATATGCCTTACATTAATGATGAGGCGTTGTTGCAGGATGCAGCCAACATACAATAGCGACAAATGTATAACTTCCCGAGCGTTGATGCACAACTAGATTTTCTAAATCAATATATTTTAAGACTACTTTATACACATGCTCCGTTAAAACGGAAACGTTTCACACCCACCTTCCCCCTGGTTAACTAAA
Source organism: Lepisma saccharinum (assembly GCA_022664845.1). NCBI lineage: Eukaryota > Metazoa > Arthropoda > Insecta > Zygentoma > Lepismatidae > Lepisma > Lepisma saccharinum. The sequence continues at coordinate 97,670 of JAGDQP010001707.1, forward strand.
GAGCTATTCGAATTAATGGCGTAAAAGATACTACTTATTGAAAGTACCTCAAATCGCGTAGAAAAAATTCTGAGAGAATCGACACAATTCTTAACATTTATTGCACTTGCAGAAACGGACTGTAGACAGGCTCAGCGCGAATACTTTTGCGTATGATGGAAGCATATAGAGCAACTCCAGTAGAAGCACTACAAATTTCACAAGCCACTGTCCCAATGCATCTCCAAATAAAGATACTTGGTGTCATGTACTGGTTTATAAAACATAACAAAAATAAACTTATGCAAATCCTGAACACAAAAGTAAACTAAACAAGAAATAGTTGAGGTAATAATCAATGCATGGCAGCAGGTTTGGGACAACAGCGATAAGGCGAGAAAACTATGTCTTTTTCCCAAGCGTGGCTGAGAGGGTGGAAATTAGAGAAGAAATAGGAGGACTACTCCATTTCCTAACGAACTATATATCATATAGGAACAAACTTAAGTACCTCAATTTGGTGGAGGATAACCTGTGTCATTACTGAGGTGTGGTTGCCACTACCATACAGTGCTAGGATGAGAGGAACAGAAGAAAGAGAAACCCTGGAGGGCAGACAAATCAAAGATGTTCTGCGAAATCCAGAGCATTTGACTGTCCTCCGAGAATTAAAACTAAAACTTCAGCATACCACCGAATGAAGTTAATCCTGTTGGGGGGGGGGGGGGGGGCAGGTGATGCCTAAAAAGCTAACGTAAAACACAAAATAACTTAGAATAATAATTGGAAGGGATATTAACATTTAATGCAATAAACATTAATTAACCTAGCACAAACAAAGATAAAAATCAATCGTCCAATCAGCGAATTGCAAGTAATCGAAATCGAAAATCGTAAACGTAAACTTAAACCGCAAATCGGCATAATGAATAAGTGAAATAATCAAACCAAAAAACACTAAATAAATAAATATATATATGTTTATATTTATTTATATATATATATATAATGATAAAGTGTGATAGAAGATAGAAGAGTGCCCTTTTGTTGGAATTGCAGAAACACGTGCTCTTTTGTTGGACGCTCGTAAAAAACTCTATGTTAATCTATTTTTCTATTTGTATTGTGTGGTAATAGGAAACATTAACATGTATAAAAACAATATTCAAGAATATAATACAAAATACTTAGTGTCGTCGTTTCCAAAACCAAAACAATGACACAAACGAAAGTGAATATAAATTTCTTGATGTGTAGTGTAACTTAGTGCAGTGTGGTGTAAGATAGGATAAGATAAAATGAATTGTATGGGCGGTAACCGTAGTGTGGTGTGTGTGGAAGGAACGAACAAAATGAACAAATAGACAAGCAGGAAATGCAACAAAAAAAAAGTGAATTGTGCATAACTAAACAATAATTAATCAAATTTTTATATACCTGGAACCACTACTGGAGTCAGCAACTTTGTTTGTGATGTCCTGTATTGTCTGTGTCGTGTAAGTGGCATACTTTATATGTGTTTTCAATAAATAAAGCAATCTTTACAACAACATGGGAAACCAAAAACTAGGAGAACATTCTGGATGCCTGGTCAAAAATTATGCCACACCATATTATGTTCAAAACTAGGGAACTAAGGAGCTTCCCGGAGTGCCGGGATTCCGGCAATCCGAAAATCTCTATGGAAAGCCTGTCCCAGATTGAGGAGGAGTCCGTGATGTACGACATTGGAAGTGCACAGGATAATCCGAACAAAGAATGTTAAGAAACAGGGGTTGAAGATGGGCCCCCTAAATTAAAAAACTCTGAGAAACCGTTGTAACCAGAAAATAAGGAAGTCTAAGATCAAATTTTCGAGGGAATTAATTTGTGCTTTCACTAACTTGAAATCCGACTGTAAAAATTTATAGTCACTTGGTATCTTCAAGGGACAAACTTTTACAGAAATCGGAGATAAATTTTCGTCAGACAAACTTAATTGTCATTTTTGTAAAAATTAACTACCCAAGTCAAACGAAGAGTACCGACTCAAATAAAACTCATCTAAATGAACAGAATGAACGGAACAAAATTTTATATATGTCATTCCGCAAGAGGTTTTATTAGCTATTCCCAGAATAAAATCAAAAGCAGTAGGTATCGACAAAGTTCCAATTACCTTCATTTAAAAAATCATTCTCTTTATACTCTTACCAATAACTAATATGTTTAATCTCTGGATAATGTCAAATACGTTTCGCGCTGCATGGAAGGTAGCACAGGTTACGGTACTTCCAAAAACTAAAGAAATCCTAATTGCAGACGATTTACGACCCATAAGTATTTTACCCAGTCTCTCCAAAGCTCTTGAATATATTACGAGCGATCAAATCCGTAGATACTTAATAAAATACTCATTATTGGACCTATTTCAATCAGGATTCCGTAAAGATCATAGTACCCTCACCACCCTTGTACACATAACTGACGAGATCCGAATGTCTCTAGATGTGAGGGAGGTTACCATTCTCACTCTTTTGGAATTTTGTAAAGCGTTTCAGTCTATCGTACATAAAACTATTCTTTCTAAATTATCATCTGTCTTCAATTTCCCTGAGCATGCTGCTAAATGGGTGCAAAATTATCTTCAAGGATGCCATCAATTTTCAATTTGAAAGTTCTTTTTGCTCCACAATCGTCTTTGCTTAATCTCTCAAGAGGACTCCCACACGGGACAGTTCTCGGGCATCTCCTGTTCTGTTTATATATAAATGACCTTCCTAATGCATTGGGACATTGTAAACGCCATCTATATGCAGACGTCAAGCACCAACCTTGGCCTTTATAATTAGTTCTTGATGTTAGTTTTGATGATGATAACGATCAATATAATAACATTAAATGTGTAAAGATATTTACGCATGTCTATATTAAGCTATGGAAACTTTTATTTTCTGTTTAAATTTGTGGTCAACCAATGACAGCACTTTTTTAAAAAGAAAAACTTAGACACTGGAGGTTTATTGTTTTTATGCAATCGGGTTATACTTTGCCGAATTAAAAGCAAGAATATTGTTTTAAAATACTGACATTTGTTTAAAGAAATTGCTTAAAGAATTTTAGAAAGATTGACACATGAATTTGTAGTCTAGCATATATTAGTGTGAGTCTTCGTTGCAAGTAGCAGAAGAGCGATTCGAGGAACAGGCAAATCTAGCCAGGCTGTGGTTTGTTAGTGTAAAATCAAGGACTCTGTGTACCAGATGCACAGAAGAGAATATTAGACGTACGGCCACATTGCGATCGACGACATTCTTAGTGTCGGAGGGTGCAAGTTAGTTTGAGAAATTTTGTAGTCATCACACAGAGACTGATCATCTTTTCATCATTACGCACTCTACATCACTGTTCAATTCTTAAACATGCCAAAACCAACTAAACAACACGCAACAGGTCAACATGAAATGCCATCTATTGTTCAGGAAACAACTTCCACAGCTACTCCTAAAGTGACGTCACTAGGTGGAACCAACAAACACTCGCGTAGCTCTGATCAACTATCTATATCCAATCATCGCTCCAGATCGCCACCTCAAAGACATTCTCAATCATCTGCTTCATCTCCCACTAAAAGGACTCATACATTAAGTGCTTCCGGATCTGACTCTGAGGACATGGAAATTCTACAAACATCTGAAGATCAACTTGCTGCATCTCTAAATTATCCAAATTACGCCTTCCTGGTCACAAATTTCGACACCAAGTACCAGACTACAAAATTACTTCTACAATAACTTCTAAAATATATTCATAGAGATACCATCAGTGAAATTACTCCTACAAGGAATGTCAGAAGCATAAAATCACCGGACAGAGACTTCACAAAAACAATTCGCAATAGGTACAGCTTTGAGATCTTTGGCAAAAACGCTCATATTGCACCTCTCAATGAACCTCGCATCAAGCAACCGCCAAGTTTTCAGTACTCGCCAAAGGCGTTCCACCAGACACCACTCCAGATGAAGTAGAAGCAGAATTATGTCTTGAAGGTCATACCATTCACAAATGCTTACGCATCATTACCTCACAAGGCACTCCAAGTTATCTAGTAAGAGTCCTCACATCTCACAAGCCAATTATCGATCATCTGTTAAGATACGGAGCATATATATACAAAAGACGCCATAGGGTAGATCCATCTCGCACACAACCAACTATACCAATTAGATGCGAACGCTGCCAAACTTATTTTGAATGTAAAAAACCTCCAATCTGTTGATACTCCTCAGAAAATCATCCAACACGAAACTGCACGAATATCCAAAATCCACCGAAATGCCATCAATGTCAGCAACAACATCCAACTTACTCATACAAATGTAAAGGAAAGCCGGAACCTACACCAGAAAACAATTTGCATGTTGCTCTTCTACTCCTACCAGAATCTGATCCAGCAGTTGAACAACAGCATCAAGAACTACCACTTCACACAGTTGAGCAGCATATACAGTTCATTGCCATTACATTCTCGAACAATTATTCATTCAACCGAGCAGCTATTATCAACAAAATCCGCCTTGCAGCCAAAGACATCTTTAATCTCGAAGTCCATCCAACAGTTTCCGGTCCTTATGCTTTCTTTTATGTAGCACCGTCCACTTCCACCTAAATCCATAAACCATTATCATTCATATCACTTTCATTTTTCACTCTCATTTTTGCACAGTGGCCATCAATGTTAAATGTTGGGCTCACCTGTCTTTCATCAAGATCTAGAGTCTCCCCTAGATCAAGAAGAAACTTTCATTCGTCCCATTGTATCCAGTGTGTCGTGATGTGTATCGCACCTCATTTATATTTCTCCATCACATCATCAACTGATTAACCGAACAATATGGTTATAAGCAAAGATTGTAACGTCCTGATCATAGAAATATTGAAATAAATGATTAATAAAGATATTTTTCCACCCTTAGTCAAACCACTCACTCCCACAAAATCCCAAACACCCATAAACTCTTCCCTGAAGCAAGGACGTACCTTTTGGGCAGGGGCTAGTCACTCTAGTGACTAGCACAGCGCGAAAAAAAAATCGAGCAACTCTACTATTTTAGGAGCTGAACGTTCTAGTTCAAGCACCTCCACGAGTCCCGGGAATTGTTTCGTAATTTGACGAAATCTTATTGATTTTTACTTATTATTTCCAGTCGTTTCGCTTACTTTCATATTTGAATAATAATTAACACTCATATCTGAACATATATTGAGTATTTATTTAGACCAATAAAATGACTACATGTCATTCTCAAACTTGACACAAAATTAATCGGCGTTTAATAAAGTGGGTAATTTATTCAAACATGACTAAATTCCTCTCCATTTTGACTAACAATTTTTCTGTATGTTGTTCTTTCAAAACTGAACTACGATAATTTCGTATTTACCAACCTAGCTCAAGAGTTACGCAGAAAACTTTAAAGAATTCAAAATGCTTGTCTCCGCTTTGATTTTAACCTTAAATTGAAAGATATCATGACCCCGTATCTAAAACAAGCAAAGTGGCTTACCATTAGCAATAAGCAAGGATATCACATAGGATTAATAACACACAAGCTCATTGGAGAAAATGAACCAAAATATCTTTACGAGAGGTTATGTTTCTTAAAAGCTAAGAGAAATGGTAACCAAAAGCTATTGATTCCTAGCCACAGGACATTAATATATAATAGATTGTTCATCGTTACTGCGAGTAGAGAATAGAACAAGTTGCCTTCCTGACTTAAGAACATACAAAGACATGAGACATTCAAGAAACAATTGAGAGATTATCTACTATCCCAGCAATTCAAATAGGTGATGAAAAGTATCAACTTTCAATCCTTCCATAGCCATTTACATATATATATATGGCCCGGAAACTTGGGTAGGAATGGCAAACCGGGACTGTCGCCCCAAATGGCTTCTACCACTAACTGGGAGGAGACCCCTTAATTCCTCTTGCTGAGTCGTAAGGGAACCGACGGCTGAAGTCCAATGCATACGTTCACGTCGTGGGGTCTGTTGGTACCCAAGCAAGTGCATGGCGAACGAACATGGATATGCTGCTCACCAACCCGCCTTAGCAGACACCGTGGTGAGTCAAATGTCTGCACTCCTCCTTTCTTTACACAAAATGATACAAGTAAGGAAGCAGCCTCGGAGGACCTCATTGCCCGGAGGACGGAATACAGCTGGCAACGGCAGCGGTCAGTCCTGCAGGAAGTCAGAGGATTGAACTGCCCGGGTTTGGACTGTAGACTGCCAGGACACCGACACTCCAACTAGAACGGAACTATACGTGGTGACTCTGAACTGTCAGTCACTTGCAGGAGAGGACAAATTAGAAGAATTGCAGAATGAACTTAAGAGCATTAAGTGGAGCATCATAGGACTATCAGAAGGGTGGAGGAAGAACGCAGAACAGTTGAAACTAGCGCCAGGAAAAACGATCTACTTTAAAGGAACAGAAAATGGAAAACCGACAGGCGTTGGCTTTACAATTAAGAAAGACCTAAAGTCACGGATCACAGATATTTCAGGAATTTCAGATAGAATCGCAAGGGTAGTAATAAAGATAAACAACAGATACAGTATGGAAATTATACAAGTGTATGCTCCAACAACCTCACACCCGGAGGAGGAAATCGAAGACCTATACGAGAAGATAGGGAAGATTTTGGATAGTAGGAAATTGCATTACAAAATTGTAATGGGAGACTTAAATGCGAAAGTAGGAACTAAGCATAGCAGTGACACGAAAGTGGGAAACTTTGGATTTGGCAAAAGAAACAACAGAGGAGGGGAATTCTCAGAAGCAAACAGACCGTTCATTTCCAATACATTTTTCAAGAAACCGCCTCAGGGAAAGTGAACATGGAAAGGCCCAAATGGGACTAGAAACGAAATAGACTACGTTTTATCGAGTAACAGGGAAATTCTGCAAGGCGTGTCTGTTCAGAACAATTTCAAAATCTCAAGTGATCATATGATGGTAAAACGTAAGCTGAAGCTAAATACTAGACTTGAGAGAAAGAAGTTTATCAGAAGAAAACCGCCACTCTAAGATTTGGAAAATCTAGGGAAACACAGACAGACACTCGAGATAGAACTAAGCAACAGATTCACTTGCTTTGTTAGAGTTTGAAGATAGAAAAGACATCAATAGCAGAAATAAAATACTGAACGTAAGAGAGACAGTCAAGGAAATAGCAGGAATCAAAAAAAAAGAGAGCAAAATCTCAGAAGAAACTAAACTCTTGATGAAGAAAAGAAGGGAAAGGAAATAAGAGGAAAATTACAAGAAGAGGATTGAGTCCATAAAACAAAATAAAATCGTAAGGAAGAAAATAAGGATGCACGAAGATGCAATGAAAATCTTGTTAGAAATACACACGTACACAATACACACACATACACACAAGTACACAAACACACACACCTGCAAGTTCTGTGATGCCTTTCATGTTAGAGAAAAAGGTTGTGCTCTTAACATTAGTATTAACAACCATCGTCACTTCTGCACTATCAACAAACCGGATACCCCACTCTCCTTACACACCGAGTCTCACAACACCAATCCTGGTAGCCATAATACACATTTTACCCTCTACGACCAGCACCTCACACGCCGTATGCGGAAGGGCGCCTTTATTCGTGTTTTGAGTGTGAAAATGAATCCTGGCCTTAACCTTCACAAACTCGAAACATCCCGTTTGCTCTACATTTTGAACACTTTTCCTTCCACAATCCCATCCCGAGCTAACACGTTGTACAGTTGTCAATTGTTCCACGCGATATACAGCAGTTAATTGTTCTTCAAACTAGATGCGACATCCGCTACGTGGTGTCACTGTCATCTTCGTCTTTTATGCATGCGTTCGTCTTTTCCTCTACAATCAAGAATACGGTCGTAATATACCGAAATATCGCGAAAAACTGTGTATATTGTATACGTGTGTGTGTTTGCTCCCCTATGGAACAAATAAGCTGTAAGTAAATTCTTTATTTTTTATTATAAATTTACCTTAAATTGCCCTTCCGGCTTTGCTTTGCGTTTGTGATATACACACACATCTCCTTAGCACAAATCCCGCACCTGTACATTTTCTCTCCTACCCAGTATATTTTTCTACCTTTTTACCATCTTACGGTAAAAAGGGTAGAAAAAAGGATACTTACATGTTAGAATACCAAGACAGGTGTACAAGAACTTCACAAACACAATAAACAAGCAGTTACGTTTCATAGAAGCGTTTCGCATGGTAAAAGAGAAAATGGACAGAGTGGACAGGTGCGGGACTTGTGTTAAGGATACTCCATTTCACCAATTGGGCTCGGTAACAGTGTGGCCAGCTTATGGAGGCGGGAAATTTACTAGATGGGTCGGAGTATACACCAAATGGAGAAGAAAGTGCAAAGGTTACTAGGAGTAGGTAAGGGGCTTCCTGAAAGAATAAGAGGAATAAGGGGATAATAATAATAAATAATAATAATAACAATAAATAATAATAACAATAAATAATAATAACAATAAATAATAATAATAATAATAATAAGGATATAGGAGAAAGGGAAAATAAAGAAACAATATTGAAAAGTAGGATGAAAGTGCGAGTAGAGACCGAACAAAGAACATAATGGATGAAGAAGAAGAAACTGCTCTGCAGGAAGTTACGTACAGTTGAGGCCAGGTTCATACTTGAAGGAAAGGATACAGATGTACTTCTGCACCCATCTCTTTATAACTGTGGCAGGTGAGTGTTCAGGTTTATTAGAATTCTGACTCGAAAGCTTTCGTCAAAGGTGCAGCTGTGATAAGAAGTGTGTTCAGGTATAGAGAGATGCAGAAATTGTGATTTGGAGGAGTAGCGATGGTTGTTAAAGCGGATTGTTAGAGGAGATTGGGTTTCGCCAACCTGGAAAGCGGAACATAGGTTATGAAATTGTAAGATATTAAACTGCCGGAGTCTCGAAAAGAGTACGTCTTGTGAGTGACAGGTTGTTTGAATGTCAGACTGGGATCAAAAATAGAACAGGTACTGCAGCGGGGTCTATTGCACTTGCCAGGTTTAGGGAGAGGCTGCGAGATTGTTCCAGTTCTGGTGAGAATCATGTTGAGATTCGGAAGTCTGCGGAAACTATTTTGGGGCAGGACGGGAATACTCTTTAAGTTTCAGGTGGTGCAGTGAGTATAGGGTGCTCCAGTTTAAGGATCTTTTGGAGGGTCTGAAGGCTGGGGTGGTACTGGGTGAGATGATTGAGAGCGGAGGGAGCTTTGCAGGGAGGATCGAGTTGGAGTGATTTCTGGCACGGTCCAGTTGTTTACGGATGAGGTGTTTGGGATATCCACGGTCAGTGTGAGCTGAGGATATGGTACTGAAATAATTTTGGAGCAGATCATCAGAGATCAGATGCGGGAGACCCGGACAGCAAGAGCGTATGGTATGGTATGTATGGGAGCCGTTGAAATGGAGATACTGCATACTATTGGTAGTCACATGATGCAGAGTTGGACTGTCTTTTGATTTACAGGTGAAAGGGGAGATTCTTCTGAAAAGCAATAAATATAATTTTCATTCGTGTGAGACAAAAAGTAAATTGTTAATGGGATGACCCACATAATTGCTGGATAAGTTGAGGGGGCGGGATATCTCAAGTGGACCATCGTTGGCTTAGAAGCAATGCCTACGTCCACGACATCATGACGTACAAAAGTTGACCCTGCTATACTCTTTTGTCATATATCAGGGATAGAATGATAGATAGTTCATCTGTTGAATATTGAATGATATAGACCCTATAGCAATTATAAGAAAGTTAATCTCCAGCTACTTGCATATATGCTCAATGTTGAACTGTAATTAGAACTAGGAACAATCATAAGTAACTGGACCAATCATAAGTAACTGGACCAGGATCAAGGTTACATACCAATGTTCAGATTTATACATTACGTTTATTGTATGAGATATCACTCAATGATAGTAACTTTAAAGAATGTATGGTATAACTTCATATGAATCGGACGGACCTTCCTCCATACGATACTTATATCCTCCTTGGACTACAAGCCTAATAGATACGAATCAACTATACGTAATATACCGTTACATGTAAACACAAACGTGTAATTTCATTACCACCTTTAAGTCCATTACATCCTTTTGAATAAGTAAGTCTCAATTGAGACATCACAAGATAAGCTGATAACATTACATATCATCTTGATATCCTACATACGTTGTTTACCGATCCCAACATAGAAACAAAACTGCATCGCGACATAACGGAGAATAAAAAGGAGATACGATGCTCTTTTTAGACGATCAGTAAGAATAAACAATTTGAATACAGTTTTAAAAGGTTTAACTTGAAACCAGATTATGCCTTACGGTAGACCCGACTACTAGACCCTGGCTCATTCTCTAAGGCACACTATACGCCACTTAGCGCACTGCCATCTATTTTCCATACTGTCAATTACCTGACAGTTCTAACACAAAATCCAATTAGCCGTCTCAGTATCAAATTCAAGCCTATATGCTTACCTTTACTTCAGAAACAATCTTCGTATCATAAAAAGATTATTAAATTATAAGTCACTCTGCAGATAGTATAATTATAACCCCATAGCCTAATAAGAGTGGCGAGCTACATATTAGAAGGTTAGAGGTTCGAGTCCCATTGCAAAGAGTTCAAAATTAACAACTACTAAATATAAATTAGAAATGGGTCGATAACAGAATTTCTCGATAGTCGATAACCGATACCGATACTCGATATTTCTATTCTTCGATACTCGATACTCGATGCTGGATATTTGTTCACAGTGTCACTCAATGTTTTAAATATAAGTAATACATACATTAATTAGAATTAAAATTTAAGTATGCTGCTTCCCTTTCATTTAACTCTACTATTTTGTCAAAGAACTTCCGCTTTTAGAATTTACATTCCACGCAAACAAGTAAAACACCAGTATAGTTCACTCTGTGACTTGAAGAAATAAATTTAAAATAAAGCGTTGATTTCTAAGTTTTAGAAATCTGAAATTTATTTTCTTATGTCATTGTCAGACATTTCTTCTGTTTCAGAATTTTGTTTATTATATAGTATAAGAGATTATTAACCTCTGAATTCAGAAATTGAAATCTCAATTTCAGCAACAGACAGCCACTTCTCGTGATCCCGGTATTCTGAAATTCCGAAATTTACTTGTCAGACTTGGAAACAGTGCAGCTTATTGAAAACGGCTAGGAAAATAATATCGGTTCACCTTGTATTAAGACATGTTGGGTAAGTTAACACTTGTTGGATAAGGTATATTACAGTGAAAGAATTCTTGCGATTAAAATAGTCAATAGCTCATGTCAACCGGAGAGTAATCAATTTGAACCAACATTTTTTTGGCGAATGCCTGTCAAATTGAACACAAATATTCATTTAAGTAGCACATATATATTCGATATGTGCATATTATAATATAAATAAAAAGTAAAACATTCTCAGTTGTTCATGTTTGGGAGCCAGTTCGTTCGAAATTACGAATAGTTATAGTTCGACATTTCGTCCAAGTAACTTTCGCTTCTTTAGATCTGAAGAATTCAGCCTTCAGTTTATTTTCATCACCTTTTAAACACTATAATAAATAAATAGTACAATAAATTCTATTAATGAACTGCATCAGATCTTCCGTTGAACTAGAGGTTAGTACGCACGCACGGTACACGAGATCTTGGAGTCATCTTTCATGGGAATCCATCCACTAAGCGGAATCATTTGGAGGCTACCTTAGCAAATCCCGTCTGTAGCTCAACATTCGTTTAGGACATTAGTAAGAATTCAATCAAGCGACTGCATCACTAAAAACTTATATGTTTTGTATGTGAATGAAGTCAATGTGCACAAACTATACTTAATCATTCGGATTGAAATCACTCTGCGACTTTTAAGTCGATTTTGTGACCTGTACTATTCTTATCTTTTGGATAACAGTACAGATTTGAGAAACTGACAATCTCTACATTTACAAAATTTTGATAATTGAGACATCACTCATTCACTCACTCTGGAAAGGAGATAATTGAGGGACTTGGTTCAGAAATGATGTAACCCAAAAATACATTTTCTTGTTGTTTTCTTCTTCTCTACATTTAAATTCCTATAATGAATAACAACATATATGCCAACTTATCACCCTAAGTGTCTTCTATAGTTTTGAAGGTAATAATGCTGTATTTACCCTATACCTGTAACTTTCGATCCATTTCCCTTAAGAATTTTGAAGTGTGGGTTACACCACTTCTGCACCATGCTCCTCAATTGGTTTAATGTCAGTGTCTATGTACATAGGTTAATTGTTTATTTTCAGAATATCTAAAATGCAATCAATTTCCCAGAGAACGTGATTAGCACAGAGAATTTAACTTTGTTAGAAATAAGAAAATTAGCCATAAATGACACTTCTTTTCTTAGTCTTTTCAATACTCATCAAAGAGGCTCCAAAGACATAATATAAAGAAACCATTAAATGAAGTAAAACCATCAAAAAGAACAAAATGATGGTATTGGTTTGTGTGGTTAAATTGAAGAAAATAAAAATACGTAGCAATAAGTTCACTAAAATGAACTCTTCTATTCTGAAATATGAGAGGAGGTCCTCATAAATAAAGCCACAAAGGCTAAACAAAATCGACAGATAAAGTTTTCAATTATAGTACGAACCCAATTGATCTTTTATTTTCAATCACAATCTTCCGCTTCACAACAAATAACATACAGAAACCTCCTCTTTTGAATTAACTTTTTCTTGAAAACTTAAGATTTATACGAAGCGTCAATAGCTCAGGTGGTAAAACGCTCACCTCGCATTCGGGAGATATTGGAGGCGATACAAACTGCAGCACAAAAATTGGTATACCCTCTGCTAACATCTCTAGCCACAAAATAACTTTTGTATTTAATGGAACTTTCCTCTAACGTTTTGGGTAGCATAACTATAGGACTGATAATAATATTCTTATTTGTTCATTTTAGTTTATTTATGGTGGGTTGGTGAAAGGGCATGCCTATCTGAGTTTTATTGTTTGTGTTATGTCTCTTGCATTATATTTTTATTACGGTATTTTTATTTAGTTTTCCGGTACTAATCTTATTTACATGGTCGACCAATGAAAGCCGTTTTTTTTTTTTGTTCGAAGTGAATAATACATTTTAAATATACATTAAACTCTTCTTACTTAGGGATCAGCGACTTAGCCTTTAGAGATGGTCTTGATTCTGTGTTTGTTTACTTTTCTTTGACTACATATTCCTATATATTGTTCTTTTATCTCACATTACATTACTTCATGTACAAGTGCTATTTATGGTATATTGTTTCCAAGTTTTGTTTTTACTTCGTCTCTTTATCTTTAATCTACGCTGTATTAAATTTGGTAATACTGACGAGGGTTAGGTGGCAGAGCAGCTCTGCGCTCGGCTGAATTACTTCTGCTGTAATAAAGTGCATGTTATTAATTAAACAGTCCGAGACATATTAACAATCTAATGTTATACATAATTACGTCGGTGATTCGATAGAAAATGTCGTAATGCGACTCTTTTAGATCGAATAAACGCCAAACATTTTAATTAAATACATAAATGTGAAGACGATTACAGGTAATAGAATTCCAATAAAATTTGCTTCTCTGCATGGCGAAAGCAGCTATGACAACTTTCTTCTTTCTTTGTGTTTCTTTCCGACACATCCTATCTTTCCATAACCTTTCTAACATTTAAAGCAGAAAAATTTTAACAAAATTGTTTTTTAGGAAATTGTTAATATATTAGCGTAGAATCAAAGGATTCAATGTAAAAATTCATTTAGGGATGTTTCTAGAAATTTGTTTCCAAGCTTGTTCAAGGCTTTTACGGAGTGCATATAGACTGTATGGTTATAATAAAATGAGGTAGTGCAAAGGGGCTACATATATGTATAAATGAGACATCATGGTTGGAGGTGCACAAATACATAAATAATAAAAAGAAGTAGTTAGCTTTCGCCGATAAGGTATGGTCACAAGACGAAAAAAGATTGAACGATGTTAGAAAGTAGCAGCCACGAGGAGCGGTTATGCTGCCATACTAAAAATTAGGTAACAGTGCAACACGCCAAGTAGGAGGAAAAAGCACAGAAATATGAAGGGAGTGAAGAGTAACTGGGAGTCATAAAGAGGATCCTAAAGGAAACATAAGAGTTAAGAGCAACGGGGAAATAATATTAGTATAAGTAATGTGACGAATGGAAATATCTACTCAATTTAATTTGATTAAATGGAATTACAGTAATATTTTGAAGCGTAATCAAATGCTGAATACGTTAAATCTTTCTTTAATTGAGTTTTCTTACTATATTATCTTGATGTAGTTTTGGGAAAACCTTACTGGGAAAACCTTGCTACTTTATGTTTAGTTTTAGCACCGAGGTCACTGCTTATAGTCTTAAAAACAAGAAAGCTTGGTCTGGAGACAATGTGCATTTCTTCAGTCACGTAGGCCGGCGACCTGTTTCAACTTTTTTCTTTGTGCTTTTGATAATAGAGACCCGGCATATAAAAGCCAAGCCAAGCTGTGGCTGAGGTCTATTCTGTTGGAAGGAAGCTTTTGTGAAGGATAGATTCGAAAACCACCACTATGTAGAACAAGCATCTTTAACCGGCGAAACCCTGCTCAGAGGGGTGATCGTCTTTTTTGAGATAAATTCCGATTTAGAATATTCGTAGGAGGCAGCAACATCTTTGAAATTCTTACATACAAATATTAAAGGAGTTCTGGAAGTTCGTATTTTCGGTTGTCATGTTTGGGCTAAGGGGTCGTTTTTTTTTTTGTTTTTTTTTCCTCCAAGGACAGTTCAGTACATGAAGGCTGTGCGGGAAAATGGTATAGAGAATTTAAAATTAATATCTGTATGCACTGAGTACAGAAGAGTTGCTCTTTAATGGCTTGTTGGAAGGGGAAAGCATTTTATTTGTAGTAAATGTGACAAAACACTAAACCAATAAACTGAAAAGACTCAAATGTCTTTGCAGGCTCACTCCAACTAAAAAGTCTCTGGTTCGATAAACGAAAACGAACCTCGTTAAGCACTTTCCAGAGACTGGAAGAGGGTTGGAAAAGGACGATGGGCCGGCCTTCACGGGGAAGCGTCCATGGTTGTTAAAGTAAACCTTGAGCTATGAAGTGAGAAGCATAAGTCTATCTATCCGTGCCGATGTAAATTATACGGTGGAGTACAGTCAGGCGAGAACAATCTGTCCCTGTTATGTAAAGAGAACAACTTCCTTTGAATAAACGTAAATACTCAAGGAAGTGAGAATTGAGACACCCCCCTCCCTACTCCTCCTTGTTTGGTAATGCGACAACAGCCAGGAACAAATAATTACTAACGTATTCAAGCCTCCAGTCGGAAGAAAAGGAATAGACACTAAAACCAAATCAAGGGACCAAAATAGATCTGTAAAGGAAATTCTTGAAATTAATAAACTCATAGGGAAATCGATAAATGGACTCATTGAAATCTACTAGGCTAAAGATGTGCATATAATATACACATCCATCTGAAAACAGATAAAAATTGTATTCCATAGTCTATAAAAACAGTTAGTGCGAGATGTATATATAATGTGCACATGGTTCACACACACCCTTTCACAACACAGATAAGGAATTAAACTTCTAAATCGTAAGCAAAAACGGCAGACTAACAGTCACACAAGTAAAAAACCCGTATATACAAATAGGATATTTAGCCACTATACGATAAAAACTTTGCTATATATTTTTGGTCAAGTTTAGTAACTAATGGCTGCAGTCCGTCATGATTCCATTAGCTGTTAAATTTCTAAATACCACAAACAACATGCTCTAGCCGGGATTTGAATCCAGGCTAAAGCTGTTGGCACAACTCCATGAGTCATACAGACAACATATCGTATACCGGGAGACATCCTTAAAAAAACATAATCTACGGCTGGTTTGAATGGAAAACTGGCCTCACCTTACATTGTGAAAAATTAAAAATTGGGTTGGAAGGCCTTCAGAACAATTATGAGAGTATATTTATGCGTCTCGTGCGTGTTTAGGGGATGAAAGAGAGAAAACATTTCTTCAAAATTGCTTACCGGTACATTAGACTTGAGAGCCCACGCAAAATTGGTGTCTGCTATATTGCAAAACTACGTGAGAACAAAACCAGAAAATTTGAGACCCAACCTTTTCTGATTCTGCACACCACATACCTGAAGAATGTGCAAAAGAATCAAACTTGGCAAGCCAAGTGCACGGAATAACAAATTTCACCGTAATATTATTCAACTGTAACTTCTATAATAAGTGGACACCAACAGTCTTGATAATTAAGGTGAAACTAAAAACTTGAACATAAATTGACAGTGTTCCTTGGTATCTAAATTTGTAGAGCACCCATATCCTCCATTTGTAGACCTCCAATACGGACACACCAAGTAGCCGTAACTAAGTTGGTAGGGCGTTGGCTTAGCTATCAAAAGGTACTGAGAATGATCCCAGCGGTCGCCCAACCAGGTGGTTTCCTGTCATCCCAGACAAATTATAAAATGGTACATATTAACTAAGTCCTGTCAAACTACCTTTTAATATCCGCTATACTTTCTGAGCCTGAGATTACTAAAGGACATCAAAATATTTTAATCGGGACATAGTAGTTCGTTTCGTCGCTAGGATATCAACCAATTTTTCTTTATATTTCATCGGCTTGATTTTCACACTCAATATATAGACTAGACCCCGTTGATCTAGTGGTTAGCGTTGCTGACTGCGGATCTAGGGGTCCGGAATTCGATTCTTGTCGCTGTCGATGAACTATTCCAAGCCATGTGGGTCTGGAACGTTGCCCACTTAGAATCGTGATGCAATTGGAGATCTGCTATGAATAAAAGATATTGGCGATCACAGTGAGAGCTTAGACTCTGCTCTCCCAACCCGTCTGGTCAGCGTGCGAGCAGTAGTGTATCTTCTCCCTCCGGGAAGAGACTTCATCCAGTAGTGGATCGAATATGGCTGTGACTAGATAAATACATACAATCGCAGGCATATTTTATCCACTACTGGATGAGGCCCGGATTCAAATCCAGGACAGGACGCTGTAGAGTTCTCTCGCAGTGTTCCCACGCCTGGCGCTCTGAGTTGCACTCAGCCTCCTATCAAATTGAGAACCAAAGTGTCCTTGGTACTCCTGGGCACCTTGGGAAAATAAAGGCGGTTAAGCGTGGGACTGACCCCCTCACTTTGTACCGTATGTAGCTGCGCGAGCGTATCGCACAGGAGATAGCTTTACCTTTTCTTACTTTTATATATATATATAATGTGATAAGAAAGGATGGGTGCAGACATTTGACTCGGCACATTGTCTGCTAATGCGAGTTGGCGAGCAGCCCAACCATGTTCATTTGCCAAACAATTGCTTGGGTATGAACAGGCCCCACGACGTGAACGTATGGATTGGACATTAGGCGTCTATCCTGGTCGGTTCCCTTAAGCCTTAGGAAGAGGAATTAAGGGGTCTCCTCCCAGTTAGTGCCAGAAGCCTTTTGGGGCGACAGTCCAGGTTTGCCGGTCCTGTTCGTGTTTCTCGGCCTTTCGTACACATATGCAATATATATATATATATATATATATATATATATGTGTGTGTGTGTGTGTGTACAAATTTAACCATCTATTATTTTACACTCAGATTCAAACATAATGGCCTATGGAGAAAGTGTCCTAGGCCAAAAAATAAGAAAATATGACAATACCGATATAGTATTATGACAAAGAAATGTTGTGAAATGTTATTTTCCTTCTACTATATAGGTTGCTATTAGCATATTGATAAAATTCGTTGATTCTCTTTCGTCCATTTTCTTACGGATTTGAGTGTATATGTTAAAGTTTTAAAAATCATACTATATTTCGTGAAGTTCACTGAACTTTTCAAATGATAACTAAAACATGAACTCTCGTACATATGTTAAAATAGAGGTGGAGAAAAACCGCTATCCTTATAGATATTGAGAGAATTGAGACTTACAGTGGGCTTACTCCTGACGTAAAGTGCAATCTAATAAGGGTGTGACATAACAACTCAAGTAAAATAATATGGCGCCACTGCTTGTACGTTTGGGTTTGGATAGGCAGTGACTTCAGATAGTTATCCGAGATTTCTCTGTACTAGATCTAGTACATATATTTCCTATGCCACCATTATCATTTAATGGATTCTCAGGCAGAATTATGGTTTGTTCCTCAAATGTATTTTGTTTGCTTAATAAATTGGTATGATAGTCTTTTATGTTTGGTATTTTATATAACAGGATAAACACCTTTTTCTCGTTTGTTCTTTCTACTTAAATTATGGTCTGATTTGTTAATAGGTATTATGTATTCGTTTCAACATCCCTTTGTATATATAAAATATATATATTTTCTCTTATCTTTTATCGTGTTCAAGATAAGAATTGTAAAATAGACAGTTTTGCTTACGAATAGAATATCTACATTGTCCATGCATTTTAAAAGATTTAAAGCTTTCTTAATACACAAATGAAAAGAAATCTATCTTGTGAGGTCATGTATAAAAGCAAGACTCATTTTAAGAACTTTTAAAAACGCGCGATATATGAGAAAATTCAGAACTTTGAAAGTTTCCTAAGCGTTCTTTGAATTATTGTTTTCTCTACACAAGCTACTGTGATTTGGCCCTTATCTTTTCCAGTTATCTATGGAGTTGAAAATAACTAAAATGAAACCTTTCTGCGTATTTTCCAGGATCTTCTATGCTGTCCTTCCTGCTATGATGTAAAACGTTCAGTGGTACGGAACCAATGTTGCCAGCTTTTGAAAAATGTTCATCGTTACTTTGATCATATTTTGCATTTCTCTTTAAATTAAAGTCTTTGAAACATTAAACCAATTATTCATTTAAAAACCCTGTGCTAAAAATTAATTTTGGTTGTTTTTTGATAATAAATTACCTTTTAGAAGTTTCACTTTCTGTTTCATTTGTGACTTAACAGGCATATTTGAATTTTGAATTTGAATCTATTTTAAGCTATTTTAAGTTATTTCT
>JAGDQP010001708.1:0-74430 GCA_022664845.1 Lepisma saccharinum
ATATATATATATGTGTGTGTGTGTGTGTGTGTGTGTGTGTGTATAAATCATCATCATATTCAGCCGTTTTCTATCCACTGCTGGATGAAGGCCTTCTCCCGCCTCATCCATGTAGGTCCTGTAAACCCTTGATTTAATTTACCCATCTTGCATTTGGACGTCGTCTCGGTCTTTTCTTTTCTCTAGGAATTCAATGCAGTACATTTGTCGTCCACCTAGATCTGTTCGTCCAGCTATGTGACCAGTCCATTTCCACTTCATCTTCTTCGCAGTCTTGATTTCATCCTCTACCTTTCTGCGCGAATTCATTCACTTGTCTTCATGTCCCTCCTGGTTATTCTTAGCGTGCATCTCTCCATTGCTCTTTGTCTAATCTTTGAGTCGTTTGCGCATTCAATGTCCAAGTTTTACAGCCGTACATCATCACAGGTAAGACATATTGATTATAAACTTTACACTTCAGACACATGTATAATTTGCTTTTGAAAATAAAGTGTAGTCTTCCAAACGAACTCCACGCCATTTTACATCTTCTATTTATTTCATCTGTCAACTTGGTATTCGATGTTTTAAGATAGCCTAGGTAAACACACTCATCAACTATGCCTATTGTCTCTCCGTTAATCTTTATTTCCTTCTTTGCAGGATGTTGATTGTATATGACTTTTGTTTTGCTTAAATTCATTTTACGGCCTATTTTCGAACTCTCTTTACTCAGTTCTTCCATTCTGGTTTGTAGTTCTTCTGCACTTGAAGAGAACAGGATTATATCATCAGCGAACCGTAGGTGATGAAGATATTCGCCATTAATTTTAATTCCAACTTTATCCCAGTTTAAATTTTGGATCACTCTCTTCAGGACCGTAGAAAATAGTTTTGGAGAAATTGAATCTCCTTGCCTTACTCCTTATCCAATTTAAAAATTTTCATTTTCTTGATGCAGTCTAATGACAGTCGAGTAAATGTTTCGCAGTGACTTGATGTATGCACTTTCGATGCCTTTATGTTCAAGTGATTTAAGTATTGCTGCTAATGAGACCAAATCGAAAGCTTTTTCAAAATCTATGAATCCCAAACATAGTGGAAGATCATATTCATTAGTCCTTTCCATAACTTCATTCAATGTTTGTATGTGTCCATTGTGCTAAATCCATGACGAAATCCGGCTTGTTTCCTTCCCTGGTTAAAATCTAAGTCTTGTTCAATGCGATTCAAAATAACTTTGGTGAACATTTTGTATAGAACTGACAGTAAACTAATTGGTCTGTAGTTTTCGACGCATTCTTTGTCAGACTACTCAGACTTTCTCGAATCTATGAAACTTTAAAAAAATATTAATAGCCAAGGGTTCACAATTTAGCTGCTCTCAACAGTTAGATAAAAATGTCTAACTATGAACAATCAATCCATTCGCCCATTCGTTTCTTTAGTTCGTGTTAGCATTGATATAGAATAAAGGCTCCGAATATCAGACCTTCTCCTCACATGAGACCCAGAGCTAACTGCGTATTTCGACGACTTACTTTCAAAACATGTAATATCCATTTGAGCATTTTTTTTTCGGGAGGCACATAAAACTATGTGATGTACCTTATACAGAATTATGAGGTTTTGATACCTATCAAGAAAGGTCACTACAGTCTTCAAGGACTTAGGACCCGGTTTTCACAGTAAGTGGAGGAAGCACTTTGTTTTCAAACAGTGACCAAAAACAAGAAGACACAAAAACTCGATTTAGGATGACTGCGAAAACTTCTAACGTATTAGGTATGCCAACTACTGCGTAGTTGCGATTGTGAAGAAAAAAAAGCTGGTAAAGAAAGAAGCATTTTGTGTGCTAATTGGCTCCGTACGAATTTTCTATAAGGTGGGCTTCGATATTCTTTTCGATGTACAGAAAACTTACAATAATCTCTTCCATTGCATTGTATAATAGCATGTTAGTAGTAGAAAGAATAAATCTGCGCAAGTGAGGGTAGCGAGTTCTAAGATTGCTGTTCCAAATTATAATGGCGGGTACTGAAGCTCCTAATATGAGATCACAATGGGTTCCTAAAATGAGATAAGGTCCTACAGATGTTAGACCTCTTCCCACTGTCAGATTGGAAAATACGTGAATACAAGAAACCTCATCGAACTGAGAATGAAGATATTATTACCACGTCACCTTATAAAGCGTGCTTATGTGCCAGCATTCAGCGTCGACGGGTTCGGTGCTTACGTTGTTACCGATGGGCACACTTACATTGTGGAGTTCCGTTTCATCTGCCCAGGTGTCAGAAAAGAAAGTAATAAAACACAAGTCATATTTGGATACGAAATGCATGTTGTCTCATATTAGGTGCCATTTTTTACTTATAATTTTGTTTGATTGTGGTTTCGTTTTTAAAAACTACATATAATACTTCACAATAATATATAATAATTACATAATAATATATAATTAATTATTATATTGATATGTAATAATTTGTATAATAATTACATTTGCAATTTTCCATTATCTTCCTTTTCTTTTCATTTCATTAATACAAGTAAATTAAAAAGGGATCTCATATTCGGGTGTCTTTACCCTATAGAAATGATTCCAGCTAATATTTTTAGTAAGTGCACTACACGTATATAAGAAAAAATCCAACTTCCGTCCAACACACAAGAGCGTGTAATATTCGTTATTTCTAATTTTAACTTTCTGTTTTTTTTCTTTTGTGAGTGTGTGTGTGTGTGGTGTTTTATATCAATTTTAGTGTTCTCTGATGAAAAAGAAATCACCATTTTCATAAAACTAGCTTTAAATTATTATTTAAAAAAAAAAAAACATTTATACAATGTGAATGTTTAAGCCCAGCTTATTTAATACTTTATCGTATATTTCTTACTGTTCGTTATATATATTTTGTTCTGTGTGTATAAACATTCAAATCATTATTAGATGTACCATAATCGATCTTATTAAATGACAATTATTACTGAAGCATATCAACAATGGTTAACACATTGTTAATGCCATGTAATTTTATTTGCTATTCAATCTGGTCATAATAATAAAGATTAGTTACTAAGAAACGTGTTCAGTTTTTAGTTTCCGAATCCGAATCCGTACGTCCTGGGTTGCCAGAAGAGTACTTTCCTGGCCCCTCTGATGACCTTCTCCCATGACAGATCACCATGAGAAGCCAAGAAGTATTCCACTGACAATCCAAGAGGTATTTAATATGTCGGTGAGGGAGTTCGCGCGGTAGAAAGCACCGATATGTAAGTATAATCTCCTGAAATCCCGTCTTTGACATTTACTCTCCTACACTAGGTCGTTTACATTGCATTGGGGGCAACGGCGGGAAGGGAGTCGTCGCCTTTGGAACAAAACCCGCCGGAAGGAATCTCAAAGGAATTAGATTTTTTATCTCGATGCAATGAGACTTTAGGCGACGAGGGCCTGTAAACCTATCAATGTACTATAGTCTATTCTAGCAGGTACAGAACTATTTTTAATGTCTTGTGCTGAATAGACTATAGTACGAGGCATCCACTAGGCCCGTCAAAACTCCAGTAGGTGCCTCTGAAATCTGAGACTCATATCAGTTGAAGTCGTCATTAAACTTTAACATCTTAACTCCCTTAGCATATACAAGGGAATCAATTCTTCTTTCACTGTTTACTTCCATATAACTGAGTGGAGCTGATGTCAGTGGCTACTCGTGTAGAAAATATTAGCTCTCTATGAAGGAATAAAGTATTTCGTACCATTCGATATTGAATACAATAATCGATTTTACATACCATTTTGACCTTAAATTGTATAAAGTCGTGTACACCTGTAATTATGGATGTTTGGAATGCGCTTATGATAGCACTGGTATATTGCTCTCAGCCTCTACATAGTTTCTTCACCTTACTACAGTATTAAAGTGGCGATTTTTGTGCAATGTGTCATAATATTTCCTCTAATAGCTCCACCCATGTTTTAGAAGATAAAACTTGCAAAGAATGTAGGGCCAAGAGTCCAGTGTTCGATTTATGGCAAATTACGAAGGGGTATACTAACACTAGTGGTTGCTGGTAAGTAGCAACATACTACCTGTTTAGGTAGAAATACGAAGATTTTATCCCTGGTTGGGATGATATTCGGAATCAACAACCGGGGATGAAATTCTCACGCCTCAGGGAAAATCCCCGGCATCCCCCACGGCAAATCGAACACTAGATATTGTTACCTTTTTTCACAAGAAACCTTGTGTGAGTAAATATTGAAATTAGCAGAGAGATATTGAAAAATAGAAATCTCCAAACATACGGAGTGCCTTGACTTTATAACCAACTGCTAGTAGCTGGGAGAATGTCAAGGGGTGAAGAGTATTATTCTATATTTACAGAGAATTGGCCGTGCAGTGGTTGTGTAAAGGATGGCATAACCGACCGGAAACTGGGAGATACGTAAAAACTTTGGTAAACTTTATTTCTATATGGGTCAGTCTAGTAACTTTGGACTTCGGCTCGTCACGATTCGTCTTTAGCTGTTAAGTGCTAAAATCCACACCCATGCCTCTGCCGGGACTCGAACCCCACCGCCGCAGAAAGCTCGGCCACCCGGTCGGCCTGGGAGGTCCTGGTCAAGACGGTTGTCATTTTTTTTCTATGTTAATTTCAATAGTTAATGACATGTTTAACGTACGGAGGAAACTTATTAACAAAATAATGCTTACCTATGTAAGTATTTATCTCTTGGTAACGGAAATAATTCTTTCGCTAAGTAGTTTTTACCTTCCTCCGGAGAGCATCTTCAGACCGAACAATGATTTTTCTGTGTAGAAATTTACTTTTTGGTGTGGACATTATATTTAAAAACATAAATAGTGAAAAAAAATACAAGTATATTAAAAGAAGAAGGATTGCGTAAGGTTTTAAACGTGTTTGGAATATTGAATTTCAACTGTTTCCAAATTATATCGCATTGAACTGAACGCATATGGAATATAACTAAAAATTGTTTTGTTAACATGTTGATCAAAATGTGCATGGATATTGTTAGATTAATTTTATGTGCATGTTGGTCGAAATTTACGAGGACTGTGGAATTGATTAACAATATAATGAATAAATATGTATAAATAAACATATTAAAACATTTTTAATTAATGTTTTTTTGTTTATTTTATTATAACTTAGTATAAGTAATGTGGCAGGCTAAAATGTAAAGATGGTTTACGTTTCTTAAGTATTAGTTCTATGAAGAGAGCCCAAGTTTTATGTAGATTTCTCCTATGCATGTCCAATTCAGACTTATTAGATGGCTGATACAGTGGATGTGGTACAAACAAAGTTATTTATTAAAACATAAGGTGTTTACAGAACAGTGCCAATAGAATCGTTAATGGTTGTGCTGGGTATTATACCACTACATTTACAAGTTATAAGAATTGTCTTATATTGGCTAAAGAATGGACTACAGCGTAAGGTTAGGAAGATAACTAGTTGTGATTTAAAAGCCTTGGATCAAGTTGAGGACTGGATTGGTGATAGATGGCAGCAAAACCGGGATAAGTGTGAAAAGGGAAGGAGACTCTGGGACATCTTTCCCAATGTAAAAAAAATAGATTAAACATGTGTAACTTAAATACTGAAAAAGGAACTGTACAACTTTTAACTGGTCATGGCCCATATAGACAGAGGCTTGGAAAATGGGACTGGTAGATAATGAAAACTCTGAATGTGGTGCGATTGCTTCACCAGAACATGTTTTTCGATCCTCTTATAGAGGGATTGGAGGAGTTGAGAGGAGAGTTAGAAAATAGAACAATTATTGAAATAATAAAAGATGTAGATAAGTTTGGAAGCCTTCAGGTATTATGTAATAGAGTTTCAAAACATTTTCTTAGAAAATTTTAGCAGAATGATAATTAGTTAAGCACGATGTAAATTAAGGAAGAAAGGGATGGGGAGTTGTAATTTAATTCTTAATCTGAAAGAGGTCCTTGCAGGTATGGAGTGCGATGTTTTACCAAAACCAGCTTGCGGGATATATCTTAAGAAAGAAGCAGGGGTGGAAGGTGGGGTGCATTGGCCTGCGGGCTCAGTTTGAGTATTCATGTTCAATTCAGATTTATTTAAAATAATGGGCCTGTAAAGTTCCAGGGAGAACCTATAGGAGAAATGTCCTACCCTATCCACTATACGCAGCTTATTATAACCTCAAGTGACTATATAACACTCTTGTAATAATATACCTCGGTTATGGGCGCGGAATGAACCATTCGCGGTGCTGAAATGCAAAATCTTTATTAGTACAACAACAACAAGAAAAAAAAAAAAAAAGGTAATGAGTACTCCTTCCTACCTGAGTTGAAGACGGGTAGGAGCAGAGAGTAGCGTTCTCCTACCTGAGCTGAAGACGGGAGAACACCAAGGATGGTAAAAGATCGGTTTCGTAACTCCTTCCTGCCTGAGTTGAAGACAGGTTGGAGCCGCGAAACCCATGGTTATCCCTTTTCAAATTTGAGATTTTCCCGTTCAAGCTGCTGAATCTTGTTTCAGACTCATTCATGCTACTAAGATCTTGTTTGAAGTTTACATTCATGCTGCTGAGTTTCTGGTCTTGAACGCTGAAGTTCTCCTTCATTATTTTCATCAATAAGTCGAGACTAACCGCTTCTTCCTTTTCTGGTTTTCTCTGGTTCTGTTGCGATACTAGCTGCGCCTCGTTCCTCTGGTTTTGCCACCTTGGACTCCTTTTTACTTTTGATTCTGCTGCTCCTTCTGTATGGATTGCCCTCATACTCTTCCTCTGGACTTACACTACTTTCTTTGTCACTCTCCATGGTGCGATATTTCTTTTCTTAATACTGAGAATCCGCTCGGTTTCCGAGCCTCTTACCTGGGTGCCAATTATGTAAAGTCCTAGGGAGAACCTATAGGGGAAATGTCCTACCCTATCAACTATAAGCAGCTTATTATAACCTCAAGAGACTATATAACACTCTTATTCTAATATACCTCGGCTATGGGCGCGGGATGAACCATTCACGGTGCTGAAAAGCTAAAGCTTTATTAGTACATGAGAGAAAATAGGTAATGAGTACTCCTTCCTAGCTGAGTTGAAGACGGGTCGGAGCAGAAAGTAGCATTCTCCTACCTGAGCTGAAGACGGGAGAACTCCAAGGAAAGGGTGATAACCACTGTCTACCTGAGTTGAAGACGGACAGAGGTTAGATGTTTGGTAAATAACCCCTTCTTACCTGAGTTCAAGAAGGGTTAGAGCCAAAAGTGACGACTACCTACCTGAGTTGAAGACGGGCCGTCGTCTGGGTAAAGGTTGTGAACCACTGCCTACGTGAGATGAAGACGGACAGAGGCCAAAGTGTAACGATGATGTACCTGAGCTGAAGACGGGCCACCGTTAGGTTATGGGTTGAGTACTTCCCCCTACCTGAGCTGAAGACAGGCAGAAGCAAGGAATAGGTTGGGAACTACTGTCTATCTGAGCTGAAGACGGACAGCAGTTCAGAGTCACGTTGACCTACCTGAGCTGAAGACGGGTCAACGATAAGAACTTGGATAGGAACTCCGCCTTCCTGAGCAAGGAATAGGTTATAGAACACAAGTTAAAGAATATTCTTAATGCATGAGGTTATAAAAGCAAAGCCAATAAAGCACGAGGACGTTTGAATGATAAAGAGGTTTATTAGCGGACTTGCTGTCCGAGGAAGAGACACATCAAGCAAGGGAGCTCGATGTGGTTCGGCCCGAAGGCCGATAGAAACTGAATTACATTTGCTCTGAAGCTACTTAACCGCATTACATATTCATAAACTATCAAAATATAGTTCCGTTTTATATTCGTGCGCGCAAGCACAATTTAGTATTTTTAGTAACCTTTTATATTGTGTTTGTTATGTAATTATTTATTTACTTTTTTATATGAAAATCGTTCCTTTTGTTTGTATTCATCCGCGTGAGAATTTTGCATATACACACATATATTTGAATTTAGCTGTATCCGAATTCTTAATTTGGGCTTTAAACATACAGAATTTTATTGTTTCACAGTTCGTACTAAACCTTAGAGTGCATCATTATGTAACCTTGTTCATAAAATATTTTCTTTAGTTAATTTTGATGCTTATAATATACACAAAGAATTCAGGGGCGGTGCATATAACTGGAAACAAACAAAAGTAACTTAATTACATTTGACAGAATGTAAGTAACGTTACAGGACATGCTTCCTCAACACTCCGCTCGATATTATTGGTAAATATTATCCATTACCGTAAAAGAGGCTATCTGATTATGTTCTGCTCTCAAATCTGTGAATATCCGTCACTAGATTTTCTGAATTGGTGTCCCTTTCATGTTCACTCGTTCTAAGCGATAGGTAACATTTTGTCATACCTATGTATATTTTTTCAGTTCCAATTTACTTCGTAAACTCCTGATTTTTGCTTATTATCTATGAAATAACATGTGTAACTTGTGAATGATTTCTCTAGTGATGAGTATGTGCATAAAGCAGATTATAGCGTGACTTAAGGGATATGAAGCACCCTAAAGTATTTGGAATCCTTTTGTTTTTAATTTTGATTTTGTGGTCGGTTGAAAGTTGATAGTGGAATTCTAGGCCATTTTCTAGTTGAATGTTAGTGTAATAATTTTCTAAACCTAGTGAAGAAATTTGTTTAATTTCAGTTGAGCAAATCCTGTAGGGATATACAAAGCTCGTAGGCTCGACAAAAAGTCTATTTTCGCAAGTCTCCTCTTTACGTTGTAGAATAACCACATTATTGTTCTGCAGGTGACCACAAATTCAATGTTGACACTCGGACAATCTGCGACTGAAATCGTCCATGGCACGTTCCAACATCTGAATAGGAATGTGTCTGATTTCAATACGGATGTTTTTTTTAATTGTTTGTGGACAGAATCCACGTCCATTACACAAAGAGTCACAGTGTGGTGTACGGACTCCTCAGTGGAAATGATCGGTCCTTTTTTTTTTTCAATGATCAGCCTTTGTCACATCTCAACGGTATGCCGACATGATCAACACATTCCTCGCACCTAAACTTATACACTTCCCTTCAAATAAGCCATTTTGGTTCCAACAAGATGGCGCTACTCAATGTAGCCATTTTGGTCTCACTGTGCGAGAATTTCAATGGAAGCCCTTCGCCGACTTTTCGGAAAGTGTATCACTTCAAGGAATGGCTACATTTCTTGCCCTGCCAGGTTACCGGATTTAACAGTTTCTGATTATTTCTTGGGGGAGGGGGGTCCTTAAACAGACGTCTGCACATCTGTATTGAAATCAGAAACTTCCATATTCAGATATTGGAACGTACTAGGCACGATTTCCAACGCAGATTGTCCGAGCGTCAACATCGAATGGTAGTCACCTGCAGAGCGTCATTTTCAAAACATGAACGTTACTGTGCATATTTTACAAGTGGCAATGTCTAAGAGTGCAGTGGATGTGTTTGTGTTTTTATAATAAAATGTAGTATCAGTTTCGTTGTATTCAAAAATCCAAGTTGTATGCCACATCCTGTCAATAATGGTATTCATAGATTTACTGTGGTTCAACACTAACCCCACCACCAGATAGGGTTACTGTACTCCAGATATATATCCTATCGAAGTTTATGTTGATTAGCAACTCAGTGACAAGAAAAAGTCACATGGGAAACATGCAACTTCACTTTTGATTTGAAATAATGCAATCCAAAATACTCTATTGATAAAGCTTGACTTGCTTGATAGTAGTAACTGATTCACTACACACGATTACTTCGAATAGGTTATAGGTCTGCTGCTTTTATTCTGTTGGATGCAGATACTCAAAATTGGTCGATACCCCAAATCAGACATTTCCAAAATTCTATTTTCGCATTTCAGAAAGTGAAAAAAAAAAAAAAAACTGCCTGGCTTGTAACGACTTCTTCTAGCTTTCCCATAAGTTTAAATGTTTGTGTCTTGAAATCATTCCATTTTTCGGAATAATTAAGCTCTTTCAACAGATAGAACCAGTCGCAAAGAACGAAGTGAAAATTATTAGCAAAGAAAAAATAATTGTTGAACTTGTCCAGGCTAATATCGATCCTTCAATTTGTCAGAAAATACTTGAGATTTGAAACTATTCGTAAATGAGAAGGAAATACTTTAAAGTTGCCTTTAGTTAGGACTTAGAGATATGTCGTATATTTTATGTATTGCAGACAGTTAAATTGGACGTTCGTATCGTTGACAATACAATTTCAGTAATTCAATAATTTGATTTTTTTTTAAAATTCTTTCCTAAAATTTAATTGAATTAGTTACATCGTAAACTACTAACCTTTCTTGATTGGAGGAATATTAGCGTATACAACACTCAAGATTGATGGAATTTCTTCGGGAATAATAAGAGCTCTTGATACCATGCCTATAGGAAGAAAGCAAGAAAAAGAATTAGTTCAATAGCAGAAGTCTTCAATAATAATTTTAAAAAAATCAAACATGATATTAGACTGAAATGACACGGGAGTAAAATATACAGATAATAATATACACAATGGACGACAGAAGTTTGCACAATTTTGTCAAAGTATTTCTTCTGAAATTCCTTTTAATCTTCCGGTCGATTTCAGTGCAACTTTCTTATATTGCTGAATTAAATAACACTCGGAATATACGAAAGGTACACAATCGGTTGAAAGATCAAACAAAATTAAATTTTACAAACTTTCGTCACCCTCTATGCACTGTACAATTGTGTAATACTAATAACCTATGCTTGCATATAAGTCTAATATTTTTTTGAAAAGTCATATACTTAATATAATAACTATGTTAGTATCTTTAAAATTATAAATTTAAATTGGTCGTATTAAAACAATGATCCGTAGTTGGTATAATTGTTGGCCATGTTTTCTTTTATACTCACAGCCAGATTTTGTTTTTCAATATTCGTTCCATTTTTAATTCTGTTTTGTTTGTTTGATGTCATTAATCACTGTAAACTATTCAGTCAATACCATAGGGATATACTATCTTCTTTGTAGTAACTTTATTTTCAATTAAGTATCCTTTTTAACAGGTTCAATATTATATTTCATCACTTTTCTTTGTTGTCTATCAAACTTAGTAGTTTCCTACTTCATTAAATGTCAAATTGAGCAGATTGTAATGACCGCCATTTTGAATTATATTTAATATCATGTCCACGTGTACACCGTTCATTGTTGACAATAATATTGGGTAAATTTATGGTATGATAGCAATCTTATAGGACCAAGTTAAAAATCTATGAAATTGATAACTTGCCATTACCATTAAATCGATAAATCGTTTTATTTCTACTGAATTATAAAATATCGTATTGACTTAAAGTTGATTGATAGCCCACCGGTAAGTAAAGTTGTCTACACTATGCTGTGGTTTTATGACATCTTCCATGGAATTAATTTTAGCATATATTTGAGGTCATCCGCAAATAGCACTTTTTCATTACCCGGTTTGAATTCCGGTAGGTCATTAAAGAACAAGAGGAATAACAGCGGTCCAAGATTTGAGCCTTGCGGGACTCCTGACAGTGCTGCATATTCATCAGATTTGTATTCCTTAAATAGAACAGACCGTCTGCGATTAGTTAGATAGGAGCACATGACGGAGAGATGTGATAGTGATGTTATTTACCTAATAATACATTGTGATTTACTGTATCAAACGCCTTTTCAAAGTCAATATAAATCACATCGACTTGCTTTCCTTCGTCTAATGAGTTTTCAATAAACTCTGTAACAGTTGCAAGGTTCGTTATTGTGTATTTTTGTGAAACAAAGCCATATTGTTTAGTTAAGATAACTGGCTTCACATGATTAATAATTCGTTGATATACAATCTGCTCAGAAACTTTTGCAAAGAGTGGTAAGATTGCTATAGGCCTGTGGTCGGCAATTTCTCGTCAGTCGTTTGTTTTAGGTATAGTACAAACTAAAGCAGATTTCGATTTGTTATGGAAAATACATGCTTTCACTATATAGGAGGGTATGCCATCAGATCTAACTGTCGTTTTGGATTTTAGATTCTTGATAACCTTTTCTATTTCATTCAAATGTATTTGGTCAACAGACAGTATTCGTAACCCCTAGAATTACTAACAAAATTACTGAACAGTTGAGAAGAGAATACAAGTATTGATTGGAAATACTATCCAAACGTACTAGAAATTTTTTCATTGTTACAGAAATCCTGACCGTCAAATTTTAGTATATTTGGGCAGAAGATGTTTTCCTTCGTTTTTAGTACATTTCCACAGTTGACCTGGATCATTATTAATATTCTTTTCAGAGTTCGATATAAAAGTCTTATAGGCTATTTTTAAGTCTTACTTGACTTCCCTTTGCAATCGAATCAACTCTTAACCATGTGGTTTTAAATTTTCAATGTTGTATGTAAACTTTATATGATAGATTGTTTTAACCTTGAGTTTCCTAATAATGTCTAGCAAACCAGCACGGATACTTTGGGACAGAGTTTCTTTTGCAGGGAACACATTTGACAAATATTTCTTAAATAATATTTTAAAGTTTAATAACTAAATCATCAACATTATTATACTCTTTTAGGCATTCCCAATCAAATTCCAGTATATTTTAAGGTAGGTTTAATGTACTTCATCACATGGTTATTTATAAGCTTCTGCGCCCTTAATTTAGCAAATATTGAAAATGTACCTTGGAACACAGACTCTTGTGCCTTGAAACATGCACGTATCAATAAAATAACTCACAAATAAGTATTTTGAGAAATATTTTATTAATTTGAATCCTCTGTGTGTGATGTATAAAAGTGTATGATACTTTATGAAAGAACTATTTTTATATTATTGTGAAAGAATTTACAAAATAACTAATTACATGATAAAAATAGTTTTAAGCACTCAAAGAATCATTAATAGGCCTAACAAACGCCTAGATGTGCGTTAATTTGTTGGTTATTCTTCTGGTTGTTTTTGTGGTGGCTTGTGTTCCTCACCTTTCTTCAGTTCTTCAAGGTACGTGTTCCAAGGCACAAGATGTGTGTTTGTCTCAAGGTACACGACGTTGTACGAAATCACTAACATGATGGCACACTGAAAATGTTACATATAGAATGGAAATTTGTGTCATAGAAAAACTTAGCTAATTCTCTTGTATATGGTTACTATTACATATGAAAGAAAACAGCGATGGTAACGACGCTATAAAATAATAATAAAATCTGAAAACAGTTAATTTTAACAATCGAAAATGCTTTTTTTTAATCAATTAACTCCACACACAACCACCTGAATATAACAAAGCCACGATGCTAGGGCCTCGGAAGCTTGACACACAACATAGTGCACGAAGTAGCTGCTATATAGCATAGGGAGTCAGAAACATAAGACTGTTCCAAGGTATACTATGCTCAAGGTAAAACAGTTTCCCCTAATAATAATAATAGTCGATGAATTGAAGATTCGTATGACATTTTTTTTTAGAATTATTCTATTATATTAGATGCTTAAATTAGTTCTCACTGTTTTTTTCCACATAAACTCACGTCTATTGCCACAGAACGGTAAAGGTATTCTATTCAAAATAGTGTCCGTTGTAAGCTACAACCTGTTCCCACCTTAGGGGCAACAAATAGATCCTGTGGTATAAACAAGTAGCGTCTTTCGAGGCGATCTAGTCATGAAGCCATTTTCAGATATCCGCGAAAGAATAAAAATGCGCTCAGATATACCATGTTCTATCGACCGAAACAAATGGTAATCTGACGGACCAATGTCCGCGGAATGGGGCGGGTGGTGTAACATATCACAACCAAATTCCGCCAAGATGTCCTTCAAGTGTTCCGCGACATGCGGTCTACCGTTGTCATGGTTGTCATGAACCCTGTCATGTCTCGTGGTGCATTGCGTGGGTGAACGTTTCAAAGATAATATGGTCGTCGGTGTGACTCATTATTGATGGTTTCACCTGGTTGCAGCAGTTCATAATGCGCAACACCGGCTTGATTCCACTGAGTGCACAACATCAACTTCTTTCCATGAATATCTATTTTTGGCTTTGAGGTTGATGGTTTGCCGGGACGCACCCATGATTTCTTGCTCTTAGGATTGTCGTAAAAAATCAATTTTTCGTCGCTAGTAACTATAGTAACTATTCAATGCAAAATTAACTTCTTCTTTTGTCTTTGTAGAAGCATTTCACGAATGGTTGCTCGTTTCCCAGTGTCTCCCTCTCGCAGTTCATAGGGGACCCAGTTTCCGCCCTCCTGGATCATTCCCATTGCTTTTAAATGTTTAATAATAGTTGACTCATCGGCATGTAGGGTTTCCAACAACTGTTTGAGCGTCTGACATGATTACTCTTCCAGTAATGCCTCCAATTCGTGGTCTTCAAACTTTTCTGGCTGACCAGGGCACTATTTGTCCTTCACGTCAAAATCGTTGTCTTTGAAGCGTTGAAACCAAACTCTGCAAGTTGTTTCCGATAGAGCATGCTGCCCAGAGGCCTCCACTAGCGAACGATGACTTTCAGTAGCACATTTCCTTAGAGGAAAGCAGAACAGTAATGGTTCCCGCAAATGTTTGTTTTTTTCTTGGTCCCTTTAAATGGGATAAAACTCGTGTTCTTTGCACTTCGATCGCATATTCCACACTGCCTCTCACAGCATACTACCGGTACTTGCATGCCCAGTAGTAGTCACTTATGGCCAGGTTGACCTCACACAATTGCTGCTCTCTATTTGGCAACAGCGAGAATTAATTCAAACACCCAATAAATGTATATAAGTTACTGACCAATTATAAGCTATTGTAACAGTAAACAAAAAAGATTTCCTTTACTTAGTAGTTAAGTGCAACACGACCGTTAGTGTTACCACGGAAAATAAACACAAGCTTCTAGGCAAGATTTCTTTCTCGTAACTCTTAGCTTTCACTCTTACTTGTCGTTTTCTTTGACAGGTTCCTGAATAGTCTTGTTTCAGGATGCGATATTTCATCGTAAATTGATTAATTATTTTTCCTACTGTCACTATAACTTTCTTCGCAAGTAGTATGTTGGCTTCGTATTCTTTCTGCAACAAAAGTGAATCCAAACTAAGAGAAAACCAGACATGTTCTTTGATGGAAATAGTTACAACTTAGAAAAGAGCTCTGCCAGATCTTTTTACCTTTCATGTGAAAGGAATTAAGATTAATGTTACACAGCTGCTAGACTTTCATCAATTAAGATTGTTGGCGATGCAATTTAATGATTTCTCAGACAGATATGACGAAATCTTGATAAGCTGTACGATATTAAATATATGAATGGTTTGATATTTTGCAGTATCTATATCGAGAAAAACGAATGGAATAAAAAATTCGCTATGACTAATTTACCACTTATAAGTTACGATTCTTTTCGGGACGACCGTAAGACTTAGAGCTATTTCCACCCATAAAAACGATTTGATCTTCGTACGGTACGCCCTTATATGAGCGACGTTCGATTTCGATAATTCCTCAAAATGTACGATATTTGCTTTACAACGATTTTTTATTTAAACAATATTCGATTTTCAACGAGTTTCGATATAAACTATATGTTCGATATTCTATATTCATAGCTTGTCGATTAACTAGTGATACTGAAATTCAGAAGTCGCACAGTGCTAGATAATGATGATTATGGTGCTTAGTGCTCTGTTTGTCATTGAGCATGTAAACCAATAGGTTTGTCACTGCCTTCCATCGGGAGGACAGAGAATGTTTCCCAAGTAACATGCTTCGTTGGGCCAATGGACAGTATTATATCGGCAACGTTGTTTTATGGTGGGTTAGATTTCCAATCATGGCCCAAACACAAAAGACCAGAAAGTCCAATTGTTGGTCCTAATGCAGAAAAACTAACAAAGGGCCAATGTGACGGATAACGTAAGCACAATTGTTAATATTTTGGGGATAAATACAACATAAGGCCAACCATAAATAATACGTTAAAACATACATGTGCTCAATGCTTGTTTCTATAACCAAAAACCAACACACGTGTGGTGTAATTTCGCTTCTAATTGTATGTGTGTGTGTGTGTGGGGGGGGGGGGGGATGGCGTAGGACACTGCTGATTCCTGTTCTAAATTTGCTGCAAAAAAGTGGCTGTCAATACAGCATGTAAAATAAAAAGCCCAATTGTATATATTTTTGTTATTTGTTGTTTTGTATGTCTATAACACGTATTATACAAAAGTAAGCTGTATAAAACTTTCCCTCTGTCTACGTCACCACATTCCATGTCTGAGTTGCGGAAATGCTTATCTGAAGTGAGATTCTTCAGCGAAGCCCCCGTAGCCGAGTGGATAAATCCCCGGACAACAAATCAGAAGGACGCAAGTTCGAATCTAGGTGCAGACAAGTGGGAAAATTTTCAACTGTAAAAGAAGGCGGCAAAGTGAAACAAGTAATGGAGTTAAAGGCAGAATAAAGACCAAGATCATGTTTGTTTTTCTTAAAATACGAAATTCCCATTATTAAAACAGTAAATGTTCATATCATTGGTGCTACGTTGGACATCACTTTCAAGGCCAACGGCCAAATAGTACATAGGCCGAACCGTTCTGAAAAACGTTAATCTAAGGTTCAAACACACAATCAGATTTTTGTTGGGCTTAAAAGGTTTTGCTAATGGATAATGTAGCAAACATTTACAGTTTAAAATAGATTCTGCACCACTTACGTCCCAGCTGGAAGTCGAAGCCGGTACTACAAGGCGACCAGTGTAACCCACCCATCTGGCAGGCACACCACTCGTCTTAAACTGTTGACCAAAGAGATTGAAAGTATCCCTGTATTTATTATTGTACAATAACTACGTAACCTTCAAGTCAAGTAGTACAGGCCCGCAGGGCCACTTTTGCCATGTGCCCACTATGGGTCACCATGACGGGACTTCTCGCTATTTTTAAGCCACTTTCGTCCTTTTGAATTTCATACGAATATATTAGAATTTTAAGGAATGTTTAGTTTGACTAAAAAGAACCGGATACCTGCAAAGACACAATGTTGATTTAGTAGCTAATTAAATAATTTAGTTGTGTTTTTTGTTTTCAAAAGAGCACATAAATTGCACAGGATTAAATATTAATATGTAAGAGCCAAAAGGAAAAAAGTAAGTAATTTAGGTTGGATATGTTTAAACGGATTTGAAGAAGGTTGTATATATTAGGGATTTAATCAAGGAATTTATAAGTTTTCTGCATTTAAAAGTTTGACCGCCTTCATCTTCCATTTTTTTGCTTGCCGAATGCGTCGTAAACTTAAAACTCCGTGAGATTTTAAATTCCGACAATAAAAATGGATGATAATTACTTTTGTATTTAATCAAGAAATTGTAGTTTCTATGAGCCAACAAGTGCTACTGAGAGCCTCTATCCGGTTAGTTCATTGACATGGTATAGAATGTCGTGATTTGTCAGGTGAGAGAGCAAGGAGGAAGAGGGGAATTCTTTTGTTGTCAAGGCCAATGTAAAGCAAGGAAATAATTTCACAGATGTAAGCAGGAACACGACAATGCGATAATATCAGTACCAAAATAAACAAAAGTAAAAATGAGCTTCTATTTTCCATGGTCTGGAGCCGGTAATATTGTTTCCTGTAACCACCCTTTTTTAATAATAATAATAATAATAATAATAATAATAATAATAATAATAATAATAATAATAATAATAATAATAAATGGAAAATGAATATGATGCGTATTATGCTTGTCCATACAGTATTGTATATTCTAGTAATATTCCAATTGAAGTGCCAATGTTCCAGGAATATTAAAAGGGTATACGATAACCTTGTATGTATCATTAAAAGGGTGTAGAAATAATCCTAAAACTTTTCAGGTCTATTCTACACTCTTGAAACAATGTTTCTGGTACCATACTAAATGTGAATATACTTGGACTGTTTGGATGGAGACAAGTAACTTACCAGGAGGTCCTTGAGAAAGTGAACCAATGACCATTTCTTTTTATTGGATGCAAGCGTTATTGACATCCTACTACAGGACGTATAGTCCTAACTGACTTCCGAACCATTACATTCGATATGTTCTTAGCGGTAATCGAATCCCAGAACCTGAATTACGGAGGAACAAGTGTACCCATTTTAAAGAAAGATCCAGTTTCTTTTTACTTACTTGCATTGAGCCGATAGCTAGCGTGAAATTAAAAAAAGTACTCCCTCCTCTCAATCCGCAAAAGATTGGGAACGCTAAAATAGAGGATACGATACCTTTTAAAATCCTGTTTCAACAGAAAAGGTATTCAATTGAGGATACACGTGAAGAAAAAGGATGAAAGTGAAGGAAGACTGATTCAATACACAAACTGAATAAAGAAAAAACAAGCAGAAATATGGGCAGACCAAATGGCAACCTACTGAGATACAACCAAATGAATAGGGCCTGCCAGTTATCTCCCATTTATAGGCCAGACTGTTTCTTGTATGGTTTCTCGGCGAGGCAGGGCAATGGAAGATACCATAGGTACCATACCAGCATTTGCCTGATGAAGCCGAGGGAAAACTTGGAAAAGCCTTCTTAGTAAGTATGGCTGAAAGCAGGAATCGAACTTGCGTGTTTCCTCAGTGCTGATCTGAACTCCGCGACCGTACTCACGAAGACTAGGTGGTGCTGTTGTGGTTGCCGATGATGATGGAAGTATACTTAAAGATATTGGAACTAGTAGTAGTTATACATAAATCAAATTATATTCTGAGTGTGAATCTGGAAAAGAAATCCGTTAAACCCGGCCCCCATGGTCGAATGGTTGACGTTACGGACATCTAATCGGTACTGGGAAGGCAACGCAGGTTAGAGTCGTGCTGATGGCAATCCAGACTGAGCTCTGGTAGTTATTGTTAAGATCGTGGCCGCTACCATTCCCATCCCTTTCCCCGGAAGACTGTTCGCCAAGGGACATCATTCCTTCAACTTGTAATGGACTTAGATCATAGCTGTCTTGTCAGTCCATTAATGGAAATAAAAATAGGAAATTGACAATATTTAGGTATTGATGTATTTTAGGAGAAACGTGATGATGAAAGCTTCTAATTGAAAATGATAATCGCTACATACGCTCTAATTCATCGCTTAAGTATGTAGATCTTTCCATAGTTACGACACCTTCTTCCGTTGTTCATGTGTGTGTCAGTACGTCGTTAGAAAAATCCGTTTAATTATCGTGTGACATTTCTTAGACTTTGTTATCTTCCTTGCATACCTGCTTACAACAAGTGTCTTCTCGCATTCACAGGAGAGGTCAAGGTAGAGCGAGGAACTGTCAGCAAGAATGGCTGCTTAGAACATTCGCTCATTAATATTAGTGTTCGTGTGGGAGCTAAGAAAATATAATTTTTATTATCGTGTTTTGATATGAATTTGTGTTTTGCTTACCATATACTAAAAATAAACAATGAGATACTACTTTCCGTTTTAGGATTTGTCTGTGGTCTTTCGTTATATCACAAAAGTATTTTCTGCTCCTTCTTAAGATCAACATTGTTTATAACTTCGTCACACGAATATTTTCATACAGAAAATTACATACGAGGAGCAAACAAGCAAAATCTTACATGTCTATTTGTTCCTGGATAAAAAAAAAAAAGTTCTGTTTCTTTTTAAGAACTTAATGAAGAACTGTAGCGAATCATACAAAGTGATTTTACCAAGGAAGTACCTAAGTATTTCTTTCAGAAAATCACTTTCTATTATTTGATGCAACTCGTCATTCAGGTCTTAAAACGAACAGAACTTTTTTTGCTATATAAATAAAAGGGACATCTGAGGTTTTGCTTCTTGGCTCCTCATTTAAAGAAATTATTGACCTTTTAAACAAAATGAAAATGCAAATGCACATAAACGCGGATAATACAAATGAAGGGTACAGAGAAAAAAGCAACATAGTCCAAAAACCTGATTTTCAAGGAGAAAGGAAAATAAACTACAATGTTTATGCTTTACCGTCCTTCTCGGCATCTTCAATTTTCAATAACTTCTGACTCAGTTGATTGATTCCGTTCATCACTTGTCACGTGGAAATTACCTAATAGAGCAGTAAAATGCCATTATAACCTCATTTTCACAGTTTTTGGACTCGGTTGTTTTTTCACGTGTATCCTTCAAATATTGATAATAACGGATAAATTGTGTTATTATAGTTTTTAACAAGTATAATTTGTTTTTAACTAGGTACTCTTCAACTTCATAAAATATATATGTTTCTTAGTATTGACTGAAGTTTTCTTTTGAATTGATGATCAAGTATGGTTTGAAAGAATCACGAAATTATTACGAAGTTTAAATCAGAGGGGAATGTATTGTGTTTTGTATTTCTTCTGGTCGGAAAACGTAGGTAAGATTCGCAGTGGATTCAAACAAGATGATGCCTCGTCTCCACTTCTCTTTTTAACACTGCATTAGAATTATAATAACGGCGCACAAATAGTAATAGTATATATGTAGTAGTAACACAAAGTCAACTAACTCCGCAACAAACAGAAATAATATATGGTCGAATAGGTTAAGTAGGATTCCTGACTTCATTGACGAGGGAATAACCAAAGTGTAGCCTTTAGGGCATAAGTAAATAATGTACGCAAGAACACAAATTAAATTCTGGTTCATACGATATCATTTATTGAATTACTATGCTAATCCTGGACCAGTACAGTAGTACAGAACTGAATGTGAGATATTCTTTTGTACTTAATGAAGCTTTTAACCATGTTCAAGTAATTAATATCTATTTCCATATGAACGGTGCAAATATTCCCAAATTACTAATATAATGAATCTTGCCTTTTACCGTACAAATCAAAGAATTTCCCAATATCTCATACGATGTACATTAGAAATACTGTGTAAAAAACTTATTTTCCAACCATTTTAAATAAATAAATATTTTGAAAGACGCTCAACGCATAGATCTTTTAAAAGTCTGTTAATTTGGTCTACCATTGCTAACTATGGCAATGTTTGCCCTACGTTAATCTGCAGCAAAAATATTGCATTTCAATTCAACTTCATAATTCATCTTTTACAAGAATATGCGAGAGACTAATATGGAATTTTAATTTTAATTAAACCACTTAGGCAACTTTGGCTCAGGCCGGAACTAGTATTGAATGGCATGAGCCAACTGTTCGTTCTTCAATGATGCAGATTTAATAGAGGATGATATAGATTCACTACAAAGTAACACCAATGCACTAGCAGAAACCTGATAGCAGATAGGACTATAGGTGAATGTATAGAAAACCAAATATATAAGCGGAAATGCAGAAAAAGGACAAATCAGAAATATAACAATTCAGTATGAGATCATGGACAAAATAAATGGGTTAACCAGCAAGAACAAGGTCACCGAACAAATAAAAAGTCACTTAGCGTCGGACAGAGGATGTTTCTATTCAATCAGAAACTCCTAACCTCGCGATTAATATAAAGGAAATTGAACTGAAAATATACAGAATGGCCATTTTGCTGGTAATACGTTCTTATCGTTTCGAAAGTTGGTGGGAGATGAACCTAAATAGTGAGTGTTTGAATATAAGGGTTTGAGAAAGATATACACGACGAGATGACAAGGGAATGGAAGAGACTGCGTAATGAAGTACTCCGCAGGATGTAAGGTCCACTCGATATTATAAGAATAATGAAATCACTACGGCTAAGATGAGCAGGCCATGTTGTTCGGATGGGGAAAAACGAAGATTATTTTATTCTATCGCGATTGGAAAGCTGGAGGGAAAATACCATTGGGCAGACCGAGACGTCATTGGGACGGCAATATTAGAAGGAATTTTCGAGAAGAAGGTGTTCATGATGAAAATTAACCTAGCTTGATCTTGCCCAGGATAGAACCCAATGGCGAATGTTTTGTTACTGCGGTGATGAACTTGCGGGCTCCGTAAGCCATACATACACACACACACACAATTGTGCAACTACTAGTGTCTGAACACTATACTGTCACTTTCGAAGTTAATGATTCACTGCGCCTCCTAGCACAATACCCTTGAAATTTTTCTTATCTAGGCCACTTAATGTAATGGACATGGTAAGGAAATTTTTTAACATAAATTTGGACGGACCGACTCTTAGGCCTACATATACAAATCCAGTCTGCTTATCAGTCGCATAGCAATGCTAAATTTGCACCGATTAATACCAAGGAGGGTGAGTGGGTCTGGTGGAGACCCCACGTAGGTGATTTTTGTAATTAACCCTACAAGTAAATCATCTGACGGGATATGTGTAACTGAATATCCTAGAAGGGCATAGGGTCCAAGTACGTATTTTAAGTTCCCTTTCAGCGGCGTATCCAGAGAGGGACCGCGGGGGTCGAAAGCCCTCTCAAAGGATGCTCTATTTTATCAAGAATTATTCTAAGAAAAAGATTCATTCTAAGAAAAAAAAAACACCAAGGGGGCCTAAAAACTCTGAATATTGTTATTAGCCTTAAAATAAAGAAAAGTAACAAAATTTGTGAATTTCAAAACGTAACAAGCTACAAACACTACGTCGTATAATTTCTAACTACAATAATATATTTTATCGCTGTGAATTTGGAGCAAATGCACTTATTACATGAAGAGCTGCTCAAAAATAAAGGGCAAAATAACAAATATTTTATTGAGTGCAATTTCATTGAATAATTTTCTTAGATATGTTACCATCTTGACAAATGTCATGTGTTGGTGTACAGTAGAGTGTACCAAACGCAGTCCGTCTGCCATCTAATGGAAAGCTGAATAAAAAACAAACAAAAAATAAAAAAGAACTTCAAGTTTACGGCAAAGCGAAAATTTGTGCTATGGAATTCATGGATAGGTTAGAAAGAAATGTCCTCTTATTTGTTGACACGGAGAGAAATTTTTATTGTGCTATGTCTAGGAAAGACGTACTTTAAAAGAAAAACGAAAAAATGGAATCGTAACTCTGAAATGTACAGAAATTGACAAAAACGAAAATGAAGTCCGGCTCGGAGCCCCCCCTCCTCCTGGTATGCGACTGTTAAGGCTCTCTCTGGTTTCCGTTAGTTGCACAACGTCAATGCTGGGATTTTACCTCAAATTAATACCAGGCAGAGTGTTCACTAGAATTTTCAGTTTGAGAGTGAGAGGTCAAAATTGGAGAGAGTGTAAGTATATTTTTCCATTGTTTCTGACATTTTCTCAACATAAAGGTTGAGGGGTGCTTTTTACTTAAGTTAGGGGTATTTTCCGTTGAGAGTATGGTGAAACTGCTGATATCATG
Source organism: Lepisma saccharinum (assembly GCA_022664845.1). Lineage (NCBI taxonomy): Eukaryota > Metazoa > Arthropoda > Insecta > Zygentoma > Lepismatidae > Lepisma > Lepisma saccharinum. The sequence goes on from JAGDQP010001708.1 coordinate 23,304, forward strand.
ACCGTTATTTTTTCCTCTCTTTGTCACAGCTAATATTAATAAGACTAAAACAGACTGCAGTTGGACTCAAAGTTTCACTACATAACTGCTTGTAAATGAATGGTTTGCTAAACCAATTTGTTGACAAATGAATTTCCTACTTGTTCATTTGCAAGTGGAGATACTTCCACAGGAAATATACCAGAGCCTCAAAAGTCTAAATGGAAATTTCGGGTAGTGTAAGAGCACTTTTGAAGTTTTTTGTGCACATTATTTTGGAATCGGGAAAGGCTGTAGGGAAAAAAATACGGAGGAATTTAAAAGGATATGAGGTCCTTTCAGAATTCCTGTTTTAACACTATTTAACAAATATCGTATAGAAAAATACACCTTTGAATATATTTTTAATCTCTGGAGAACTTTTACTTTTCTCCGCTTCCTCATAATTGCATTTTTATCTAAGTGCGTTCGTTGACTATTGTGTGTGCTTTGTGGTTAGGCATCGCTGAATCGACCTTGGAAGCAAATTGCATTCGTCACACTTGGATTATTCGCCACGCATATAAAATCATTTGCCTGTTTCTAGGAGTGATATACAACAACTACTCTACAACTATTTGATTACTCGTGAATCCATTTGGTTGCTGTTAGTTACAATGAAATCAATCAAACAAACTCCTCGGTTGGATTTGTGGGCCTCATATTTTAACATTTTACTAATTGCAACATTATTATTATTTAATAATAATTTAATAATTATTATTATTATACTCACAAGTCGAGTATATTGTAAAGAATTATTGCAAAATATTATGGTAAGAGTGCCCACACATAATATGAGGAACTTAATCATAGGAAAAACAAAACACAAGAGTATTCTAACCAGAATGGTAAATTATAACAGTTTGATGAAATAAGCCTCTCTCAAGGATGAGCACGGTTTCTCATCTGTATAAATTATACAAAACCCCGTTTGGGGTAAAAGGAAGAGTGACGCAAGAATTCTACTCACAAAAGAAGTGATATCTATTTTGCGAGTGACTTTCTTTGTGTCACTATGGCGGAAGGATACTGTCTCTTAATTTTATTACAAAGTTTATACTTTCGCCGTAGTGATATAAAGAAAGTCACTCGCAAAATAGATATCACCTCTTTTGTGAGTAGAATTCTTGCGTCACTCTTCTTTTACCCCAAACGGGGTTTTGTACTGCTATCACTTATTTTGCAAGGCTGCCTATAAAAAAAAAAAAAAAAACAATTAAAAAAACAGTATATTTTAATTAAAATTTTTTTTTTTTTTTAAAAAAAAAAGAAAATATTGTGTTCCTCAGGGTTTCAACTTCCGAACTTACACATTTTTCATTAAAAAAAAACACTCGACCGGGATTTGAACCCACGAACCCACGCGGCGGAGTCAAGAACGCTAATTATGAGGGTACCGAGGCTTCGCGCTTGCACTGATGGAAACAGATATTTATTGGAAACGGACTCCTGTCTTGTAACAAAGAAAAGTATTTCCTGCTTCTAAACGTGATTTATAGCATTCTGAGTATATTGCAACAAGTCAGTTAATGTTGAATGATTTTGTTGAAGACTATTTATTGCCTATAAAGCACAGTTTGTTTCGATTAAAGAACGAGGTGGATAACCGATAATGTGTAGCATTTTTTTCTCATAGCAACAAGGGGCAGGATGCAATCCCGCACAAAACATGCATTTATATTATTGACAGAAAGTACATTTTAAATTACTCACCATGGGAAAGTGGAGGTTAGATAAAATTAGATACGGTCATGTATCTTTACATTTTTCTCCTTTACGTCATGCCCAGATAAGTGGAGCAGCGGCGGAGAGTGTTCTCCGTACGGGATCGTATTTAAAAAAGTGGCACGTGTCACTATGGCGGAAGGATACAAGATCGATGTTGCTCCATATCTCGAAAACCGTAACTCCTATCAAAAATCTAAGCTTGAATTTACCCGCAATGGACCCCTAAAACCCCCCGGTAACACCCATTTGGGGCTTAAACAAAAAGACACAGAATGACGGACATACCTTTCTATCATTTGTGAAAATTTTGTGATTCGGTTAAAAAAAAGTCGTAACTTTTGAACCGCCCACCGATTTTAACGTATGATACACCGTTTGGAACGTATTGAAGCGTAGAATAAGATCCAGTAAGTTTCGGCCGCCTATATGGTCTGGGGTTACTGCTATCCTAAACAATGTGAAATTTTGATATTTTTTTCAAAGCACCCTAGGGGTCCCAAGGAGATCCTACCGACCCATTTTTTTCCTGTGTCTTAGTATTGAAAAGAGCTTTCAAATGTAAGTTCAAGCATCAAAATCGGACTTATACTTCGGTAGATTCGAAACTAACTGTATACTATCTGAGTGCCGCTAACAGTGTCCTTTGCCAGCGTCACTCGAGGAACTGCCGTTCTTCATGATCCTTCAACTTTCAGCTTTGATGTATATCTCATTATTTTCAAATGTATTGTGAGTGCTCAAAGTCAATAATTTAATTATATAAAGGCAAAATACTGTACATTTTCAAAATTTGAACCTAAATGTTCTATAATGCTCTAGCCTTCCTTACTACTGACCCGTGTTATGGTGGCTGTAAGACAACAGTTGGCTCGAAAAAAAATATATGTGATGTATTTTTAGTGATTCTATAACCATGGATTTTTTTTTAGATTTTTTAAAGTGGTAGAACATAACCAAAAATAAGACAGTGACTCCGGGCTTCTTACGTAACACATTCACTGTAAATACAAGTTCGAAAGCGCCCTGTGCCAGGTCGCTTTCGTGGACAGCTGGTCAAGACGTTGACTTCTTGAGTGAAAGATCCCGGCTTCAAGTCCCGCCCGGAACCACACTTTTTCTTTTTTTCTTTCAAAACATATGTTATATGTTCATACTTATTATTTAATAGTTGCTAGAATGTATATAAATAACTGATTGCTACTGAAAGCTAGGATGTGTCTGGATGCACACCGAGCGAGGTGTGCAAAGCGGCACGGTGCGTCTGAAAGGAGCTGGGGGGGCGGAGCTGCGGGAGGGGGCACCGGTTAGAAGGTGGGTATACGCAAAAGTGCTGTTAACATTCTCTTCCACCTATTATTTGGTACACATAACATTAATTTTATCTTTATCTTATTCCAATCTCTGTGCTGTTCATTAGCACAGACGAGACAGTCGTAATAAAAAAAAATGTAAAGACATCCTTTTCTTAAACATTTCGTACTAATAAGTAAAAATATATATATTTTTTCATGCATGATTAAAAAGAAACTCATGGCGCGCAAATTGAAGAATTTATAAAGTGACTGTATATGAGAGCGCGCCGCATGCGATCTGGGTGTGCATCCTAGCTTTCAGTAGCAATTAGTTATTTATATACGGCCTAGTAATAAATAATAAATAATTAACTAATAAATTCGAACATATAAAAATATATTTTGAAAGAAAAAGTGCTGTCCCAGGCGGGACTCGAACCCGGGACCTTTCACTCAAGAAGCCGACATCTTGACCAGCCGTCCACGAAGTCGACCTGGCACAGGACGCTTTCGAACTTGAATTTACAGTGCATGTGTTACGTAAGAAGCCCGGTCATGTGTCTTATTTTTTGGTTATATTCTAAAACTTTAAAAAAATCTAAAAAAATCATGGTTATAGAACCACTAAAAATACATAACACATATTTTTTCGAGCCAACTGTTGTCTTAGTTTTTTAAAATTCAATTTCCAAATTGTATAACCTCTAAAAATTTGAATTTTGCGCCAACAAATCTGATAAAAATACCATCTTGTAGAGCTTGAAAAAATCTTCAATTTAAAAGAAAGAAATTCATCGTAGGTGCAAATCCGACCGTGATATCGCTAAACTACCAAAAAACACACTTTAATTTATTTTGAGGTTAGGTTAGCATATTTTTAGCTGAAATTTGGTGGAGAAACATCATTACTTATGCTGAATTTAGTTTTTTTTTTTTTAAATCACGATTCCTTCCAAGGCACTTTTCACAATCTTATCCTGCTAGGCCTTTTGTGAGAATTCTTTGCTTGAACGTTTGCGGAAACTGCTATGTTAATTTGCTTCTTTAATGTTACTGGAAATCTCCGTGACAGACAGTTTTCTGACTGTTTCCAGAAAACTGACTTTATTTTTTTCTACAATGTAGAAGGAAAGCCCAGGTTTTGACAGAATTCCTGTTAGTTCGTCGGACGTATACCATAATCCTAATGACATGTGTGTTGGAAATTCTCAGTTCTAATAGTAAATGTGGTGTCGACGTTTCGTGTGTCGGTTTTCTGCATCGAAAGAAGGTAAAACGTTCCTATATATGCGTACCCGGAAAAATATCAGTTTGCGGACGCAAAGTAAAATTTTATAGTACCCGATGTTTTCAACACTGCATTCTTTGTCTCATGATGTTTATTGTCATTACACCAGTGTTCTATTTGTTCAGTTTCAAGAGACGGGGAAGAATTAGTCAGGGGAAAGAATTTCCCCGTATTATACGGTATTTTGGGTCGTCCATATTCCAGACTAGAGGTGTATACAGTGTATTTGTAAAGAAAGCCATGGAAGATTTTTGCAGAGGGGAAAATCCCAACCATCCCCCGCTAGAAATCGAACACTGCATTACACTGTTAGAAAAGTGTATTTCTTGAACATCGTTTGCACACCTTAAACAAGTCAAATTTTAATCAGTTCTATGCTCTATAAACATGCAAAGACCAAAGATGTGAAGAAACGGAGTTTTACAAGTTAATGTTAATGTATATATCTCTCACATCAAGCTAAAAAATAAACTTAGTAAAAACAATTCTGTTCCATGTGCAAATAATGATATTTCAAGACTTCACGTCCGACCTCGTAAGATACCATGCATCTACATATATTTCATACTTAACAAAATATGTCTCATACATATTTAAGTACTAAATATACGTTTTCTGTATATTTCTCGTCTATACGTACGTATGGATAAAGATTTTCTCTCAGTGCGTGTATGAAAAGACTATAATATATCTTCACAACGTTTTGTGTATTCTTTCATTCATCATATATTTATTCGTGGATTAATTAATTGTGATTTTCATATCTTATATACAAAGAATCTCGTTACTTGCTCATTAATTCAAATATCTCGTATATCAGTGAACTACGTATAGTATGTTGAAATTAATTCGTGTGCGTAATGTCAAACTTTCATGTATTCATTCTATCAATACGCAATTCATTTAATTACTCTGAAAATAATTCATGTGTAACAATCTGTAAGACCGATTTTGCAATCCTTGCGCACAGTTTTAAAAATAGGAAAACATGCAAAAGTGTATAATTCAATACTCTTCATTTCTTGAGTTTACACCACCTAGATAGGACCTCAATTTTTGAAAATTTCATGTTTAACCTTTTTATGGGAAGTATCCGTTTAATTAAAGTACTTTAACTTTTGTGTATGACTTTTGATTTGTCAAAAAATGTTTATTTCATTTATGATTGTTAACGTGTTCGAGCTAGAAATTTCCAATCTATCTTTTATCCGCCTTTTTTAAATAGGGATCCGTATATATTCTCTTTTGTTATTTCGGTCTCAGTAATTCACTTGCCAAATATATGAGAATGTTTAATTAATGCCCTGTATATATTGTATTCAGCAAAGAACCATGCATATTAAAAGTGGGTATAAAATAGTTCAGCCTGGGTGCAACAGAGGTAATAGATCATTATTTAATCACTGGCAATGAGACTAGGAAACAATACTAGAATGTTTATGTCAAGTTCAAAGAGATAAAAAAAAAACCAGCAATTACAATATTACGTATATCAAGAAACTCTGATATCTTTTTTAAGAGACAATAATATTATGTAAGGAACAAGAAAGAACTAGCACACCTACAACTTTGAGACAGCGCATAACTATGTTAAATAAACACGCAAAAACGTTGACAAATAATTTTAGAAATACTAACAATAACTAAAAATCAAGTAATGTAAAAACCTAATCACAGGAATTGTACGAACAGTTTAGCAATTATTGTAATAATTTTAGTTGTATACTTATAGCATTCATTGAATACATACAATAACTATAAACACGAAGTCTGGAATATTGCCTAACTTAACATATTTAAATTTTCAACTTTACATTTTAAACGTTTCTTGTACATATTTTGTTCGTGTGTACAAAAAGTTATCAAAATTTCGATAATTTGACGTGTCCAAAATTTCTTTTTAACAATGTGCATTTTTTACAGTGTATATGTCAGTACGTGACGTCGATCGAGTTTCATTTCGCCTTAAGGGTACAGTTGACCAGCAAAATCTTTTAATTTTAGATTCATTGATTTGCCTGGTATATGGATTTTGTTGTACTCTTTTCATGTTTCTCAGAACTGGATTAAAAAAAACAAAAACATAATCGTTATTGAAAATGTTCTTGACTATTTTGAGTTGGCTGAATTTCTTTTTAAATATTCAGGTTTCATTTTTTTTTTTTTTTTTTTACGTATGGACACTGTACTATGCACAATCTGCGGTTAGGTGCTAGTAATGAGCACAAGAGTCTTGACCTTGCAGTTGTGGTCTTTGTCTTGCATGCAAGACCAAGACCATACCTGCAAGACTCGCGCAAGACCAAGAGCAGCCTGCGAGAGTCTTACACACGCACTATTAGAATATTTTTAGAACGTGGAAAGGAAGGGGAAATCATTATATCCTTCACTTGAATGTCTTTGGCTTCTGTAAAAAATACCGCTGGAGTGAAGGTGTTCCCTGTTGTGCAAACCGTGTGAGTGAATCTGAGAATCATGCCGCTGTTTCTGTAGCATACTAAACTTACACTGTACGCTACTGTACACTAAACTTACAATAGAAGGAAAAAGTTTCTGTTAAGGATAACTTGGACAAAGGGCAAAAGGAAGTCTGATGTCCTGGCTTTTCTGATGTTAGGTTTGTCGTGGTATGATCTATTGATTTAGATAAAGGTGGGTTATGGTCATTTCGGAGTCTGTAATGGTTTGTGTAACCAAGTCTTTGTGTTCTAATCTACTAGTCGATGTTATAAAATGTCTGTTGATATGTGTTATTGAAAACTGAGTTCTGTTCTATGTGTTATGCTAAGGAGAATTGAGTCTCAATAAAACAATATTTTTTTGCAGTACACTTGGTAATTGTTTGTCACATGTAGATAAAGTCGGGAGGAATATTACTAGATGTGGGCTGTGGTTTTGGATGTAACGCAAAAGTTACTTTAGAGGAAGCTAGAGATAACAGCCGTGTGGGTTTGTATTGAACACAGAAAGGCTTCAAATTCAGCAAGTTTACTTTGATACATTTGTCCCACAGCAAAGTATTGGTCCACAAACTCCTGAGTAATTTTACGGAGCGGCCGTACGTGAGTTGGTAGGGCGCTGGCGTCGTATTCAGAAGGTCCATGGATGGAATCCCGTGGCCGGCCATCATGGCTGAGGTTTTCTAGAGTTTTCCTCAGTCCCACCAGGCGAATGCTGGGATGGTACCTTAACTCAAAGCCCTGGCCGCTAACTTCCCCATTGCTGTCCAAAGCCTTAGGTCATAGATGCCTAAATTTGTAAGTAATTATACTTTCTATCCCTCTTCTGCCAGAACTCGCTTGAGCCATGACTAGTCTCATTATCGTCAATTGTCAGGGTTTGTGGACATGAGTGCTTCTTAGACGAAAACAACAAGACCAAGTTTTAGTTAAGCACAATATCCGTGTATGTTTGGTCATTCTTTGGAACTTACCTGGAGCACGGATAATTGTAAATAATTGGAACCGTGTCTAGAAGATGACAGAGAGCAAAACTCTATGAATTGTTACAAGGTAAGAACTTCAATGTCTAAGTTGTTTTGGCCATCATTTTCGATAACCCATGATTGCATTCTGTCAAATCTTACGAAACATCGTTGTGTGCCTAAAACAGCAAGTAAAATAAAAGTAAAATAATAAATTGTTATTGAAGTTGTTCAAATTAAAGCGAAATTGAACTTCGGTAGTTCTATTCTCTACACTTACATGAAGATAAACAATACATTAAAACATATTTCCGTTACTATTGACGCATTAAGGCAGGCAATGATACGCATAGCTTTTACTATTCCCTATATTCGGTGTAAAATTTACGTATGAAACGTATAAACTTTTTAAAAACAAGACTCTTGCAAGCAAGACCAAGACCAGGGATACCGATGCAAGACCAAGACCAAGGCTGGGTGTGCAAGAACAAGACTGCTACGGTCTTGGTCTTGCTTTTGCTCATCACTAGTCAGCTCCCAACCAATCGTAGCGCAGGAAAACTAGCCGATCATTTTCGGCCTCCTAATTCGGATGACTACGTTATACATTGAACGATCTTACTCCAATGTTGCTCAAATAACACTTACTCGCTTTAAGAGACGCACATAACAATGTACAATAAAAACGAAACTTGGCAACAATAAACAGACAGGAGCTGACACTTCCGCAAGGAGAAACGTAAACACACCAACACTCCTTCGAGAATTGGGGCAGAAACACGCTCCCCAAATTTCATTCAATGACAAGGAAGTGAAAATAAAGTCAGATCTCATGACAAATTGTGCTTGGTATAGCTTCTATTTCCCTTACCCTCGGAATATTAATGAAGTATTGTTTTTTTTTACCTTTATTACTAATACTACTAGTTTTCTGGTACTAATAGTTTAATATGCCTGAAACCTTGGTAATGACCTCTATTAGCACTTTTGCTTAGAACCGTTTAACCGTCATCTAGTTCTGCGCGAAGGGAAATTTAATAGTCTCGTCATTGAAACAGTCAAAGTCTTACATCCTGGATACGTTGCATTACTTCTATCCATCATTGCAGATTTGCTGAGAATCGCTTTTGCTGTTCTCCTCACGCTGTGCGTCAACTCAATTGAATCTCGCTACCATGTAAATTACAACAAACTTAATATTAATATCTTTAAAACCTTGAAGAAAGTGTGTTATCATGTTATGTTTGGCATGAAGATAGCACCACTGTTAATTTACAAACATTAATTTCTACGGAGTAAACTATTCTAATATACACTGTCTATTTATTAAATAAACCATTTGCATAGAACCTCTTATGTGGTGCTGTGGAAAGCAGTATTCCCAGCAAAATATTTGTTTCACTATTTGAAGGAACGGTCACGGTAATTTGTCAGTTTGTTCGCTGAGTATCGGGCTGTAGTCCTTGATTCAGTGAGTGGTTTAACGAAAATTAATGGTTTTATTTACTTTTAGTTATATGTGTATTTGCATATGAATTGGCTTAGTGAGTTGTACAGTACTGTAGGAGGTCTGTTTATGTAAATGCAATTCATTAAAATGTCAGTTTCGCACCAAGGCCTAGGTGTTCGGTATATGCGAATTGTGCTGTTCCTAATTCTACTATGGCTTCATTTGCGTTCCTTGGTAATGTCTGCTAAAACTTCTCATGCATGTTGGTAAGGATGTACCGGATAGTATGGACTCTAAATTTTCTAGAATTTGTTCATTTCGTGTATACCTATCATGGCCTATGATGATTTGTCTCACTCTTGTTTGTTCACTTTCCAGTTTGGTAATGTGGCTGCGAGCTGCATGTTGCCACGCAGAGAATGCGTAGGTTATTGTGGCCAGGATTATTATTTTGAGAATGTGGATCATTGTCTCATGACTCAGGCTGGAGCAGCGTAGTATTATATACAGAGCTGTTTTTCCGAGCGCTCTTTGTTTTATATCATTGGTGTGGCTTGCAAAAGTGAGGTTATGATCCAAATGAGCTCCCAGATATTTTACTGATGTTTTGTGCGTAATAGGATTATTATCATAATATAAATTGTGGAATTCGTCCTTTTCTTTTACTGTAGATGACTCCAGCAGAATGTAGTTTCCACCGGCGGGCCCATTGATAGAATCCGGTGAATTGTACTTCCATATAGGCCTACCTATAGCATAGTGGTAGGTCGCGACTGGTAATGAAAAATGCCGCTCTCATCAGTATAGGTGGCTGAAAAGCACCTTTGCTGGATTGGCATATCAGCTGTAAAGAACGTGTATAATAATGGTAAGTACAGCACCTTGTGGAACTCCTACTCTTATTGGTCTGGGTGTAGAATTATGCCCACTATATGAAACATAGAATGTTTGACCAGTTAAATAAATAACTAAACACAATGGCCTGGAGATACCTGCTGTGACAGTTTATACAATAGTCCTGTTAGACAGACCTTATCAAAGGCCTTGGACATATCAAGAAATACAACCAGGACATATTGTTTTTGATTAAAAGCTGTATGATGTCCACTACTATTACGAGCTGACTTGTGGTACTGTGCCATGCTCTGAACCCAAATTGGTGTTTTGGGATCAAGCTGTGAGGCTCTGTATTCTGTTGTAAGTTGGTAAGAAACACATGTTCCAATAATTTCCCTAGGTGGGATAATAAACTTATCGGTCGATAGATCTCTTGGATTAGAGGAATTCCCTGGTTTTGGAGTGGTTATAATTCTGACTTCCTTCATGCCATAAAAAAATAAGAATGCTGCAAGATAGCATTAAATAGTTTTGTTAAGAAAACTAATAATTTGCGTTTTTTTTTTTTAAGAAGTTCGTGCCTGATTTTTGTCCGCTCCTGGAGTTTTCTTCTTTGGCAATCGCCGTATTTGTTTTGCTGTTTTCCTTGGTATTACTAGCAGTGGACGATGTGTAGGTTGTGTGGTCGTGAGAGCATCGACAGTAGCGTGGACAATGGATATGCTGTATGACATATGGGTCAGTTTGCACTTGGTTTCAACGGAACTGACGTAAGCTTCTAGCGAATCACCAAAACATTACACTTGTTCTTGAGGACTCTGTGGTCCTTGAATTACTCTCGTGTTTGGAGTATCATTGGCTCGAACGAAATATCTTGATTACTGCAAGATTCTGGGGTCATTTGTTGTTATGTCTTGCAATATTTTTTCCCAGTATTGAATTGTTTGACTTCTGGTCATAGTTTTCATTTTTGTACTGACTTTATTCCATAAAGTCTTGTAGGTTTGGTGGTATTTTGCTGTCATCGACGACGCGTTTTAGTTGTATATATAGTAATATTCCGGCATTATCATGTAGTTCTTGTCGACTTGCATTAGTTGTAGTTGTGCTGGCTGTTTCGGGTTTTCGAATTACGTCTATTATATGAGCAAATAGACGCCTGATCTATTTCCTCTTTTGTGTACGGGCGCTCCTTAAGATCTATCATACTGTTTAGTTCTTGTTTGTACAGATCCCTCACTGTTTGTAATATTTTCGTAGTTGGCACATTGTGAGTAACAAATTGATGTGATATTTTAAAAATGACGGGTTCATGATCGGAATCTAACGCAGAAATAGCATAAAGTGCTTTATGAACCCAAAAAACTACGTCCAGTATATCTGGCCGACCTCCATAGTTTGGAAAATGTGTGGGATCTCTTGGTGCGCTGATGGCGTAAGATGAATTCAACAAATAATCATGTCGTATGTCACCTACATCACTATTAACTTTTGAGTGCCATTGTCCGTGTTTTGAATTTAGGTTTCCCTCTAATATAATCTTCGGTAACAAGTTGTATATGACATCGTAATCTGCTGGCTCCAGGACTGTAGCTGAAGTTCGGTATCCTGACACTATGATTAATGTAATGGGTACTTGGTACCCATAAACAGTAAAATAAAGAGTAACAGAAAAACAATCAGTAATGGGTACTGGGGGAAGTTGATTTCTATTGGAGGGTACGTTCTTCATGTCCGCCATATTGAATCTCGATTAATTTTCTTAAATGGCAAGTGAGTCGTGCAATATGTCATTTTGGGCTAGAATTTTACGAGAAATACGTTTGTGAAGTAAGTTTTACCGTAAATGTATTATTATGAGAGATGAGTGTGTATGACACTTCTATATGCGGACAACGATGCAATAGCCTGAAAACCCCCATTTTGTTTTTAAATAACGGATGAAATGAAATCCAAATTAATACAAATCCATATCGATGGGGCACTACCCAGGAACAGTTTGTATATATTCGGTTTTCATTTCTTTCGTTATTTCAAAACTAGATGGGTGTTTTCAGTCTATTGCACCTTTACCTCATATTAGTGCCACATACCCATATCTCTCACAATAATACATTTACGGTAAAATTGGCTTCATAAACGTATTTCTCGTAAAATTCTAGCCCAGAATGACATATTACATGACTTCCTTCCCATTTAAGAAAATTCATCGAGATTCAATACGGCGGGCTTCAGGATGGCGGCCATGAAGAACATACTCTCCAATAGATATCACCTTCCACCCAGTATCCATTACTGTTTATTTTTCTTCCATTTCTTTCAGCAGTTTAAGAACATAAGGGTATTTCCACATTTTTTTAAAATCACTTTTATGATTTCTTTATTAATTCTGTAAATGACATAAGCAGTTCCATAACCAAGCCTAGTACTAGTCCATTAGAGTTTCTTACTCAAAATAGCCTATACCAGTTCCAAAAACATTTACTTTTTGTGAAGTCTCACCTCAAATAATTTTAAATGTTGAAATAAGAATTGAAGCTTTCCTGGCGGCGAATATTATACAGATGTTCTCGGGATATCAGCCAGGTGAAGTCCGACGATAGAGCCGACGTTTCAAGAACAGACATTGTTCTCATCTTCAGGGCAAGTATACTGAGACCAGTTCATGTGTACTATATATAGTAACGGTAGGGGGCGGAGCTTAAGAATCTGTGTCTCTGATTGGTTGGCCTATAGCTTGACGCTGATTGGTCGTTTTCATGTATGTTTTCTTTATGGCTGGTGTCCAAGTCCGACTAAGTTGAAATCCTGTATCTCTGTTGACATTATTACGTTCTTGTAGTATGGCAAGAGATTCTTTTATTATCCTATCCCAGTAATTGGAGCTCTTTGAGATAATTTTAGTGTCAGAAAATAAAATTCTATGTTTTTCTGTTATGCTGTGTTCTGCCAGGCCTGATTTCTCCGGATAAAATAGCTTTATGTATCTTTCATGCTCCTTGCATCGATGTTCTACTGTCCGTCCTGTTTGTCCTATGTATGTTTTTCCGCACTCACAAGGAATGCAGTATACTCCTGGTGTCTTAAGACCCAAGTCGTCTTTAACTGGACGAAGTAGGTTTCTGATTTTTGACGGCGGTCTGTGAATGGTTTTGATGTTGTGTCTCCTCAGGATTCTTGCAAGCTTTCCAGAAAGTTTACCAGTGTAGGGCAGGACTGCAATATTGACTGGATCTTCAGTTTCTGGGGTGGTGTTCTTCTTGCTGGAAAAGGTCCTTTTTAGGGCCAAACGAATGTCATCTTTCTTGTATCCATTCTGCAGTAAGGTCTTCTTGAGATGTGCCAGTTCACTAGGGAGGCTTTCTTGGTCTGAGATGGTTTTTGCTCTAAGTGCAAGTGTGCTGATGACTGTATTGCGCTGCGATTTATGGTGAAAACTGTTTCCATTAAGGTAAAGGTCGGTATGGGTAGGCTTCCTATAAACACTGTGGCCCAGACTTCCATCAGGTTTGCGACGAATGAGAATGTCTAGAAATGGTATGCAGCCCTCCGTTTCTGTTTCCATGGTGAACTTAATGTTGCTGTGTTGATTGTTGAGAAATTCAAGGAACGACTGTAGCGCATTTCTTCCATGTGGCCAAATGACAAATGTATCATCGACGTATCTGTAAAAACATGATGGTTTTAATGGTGCTGATTCTAGTGCTTTCTGCTCGAAACTCTCCATGAAAAAATTTGCCACTGCTGGTGAGAGAGGTGATCCCATGGGGACGCCGTCTGTTTGTTCATAGTACTGTCCGTCGAAGAGGAAATATGTGGAAGTTAATGGTATCTTGAATAAATCTACAATCACCGGCGGGAAGTACTCGCTGAGTAAAAGCAACGTGTCCTGTACTGGAACCTTGGTAAACAGAGAGACCACATCGAAGCTGACTAGGATGTCATCTGGAGAAATACGTATGGTCTTCAGTATTTCCACGAATTCATATGAGTTCTTGATGTGGTGTTCACACTGTCCCACCAAGGGTTGAAGAAGAGAAGTGAGGTACTTGGCCAGACGGTAAGTTGGGCTTCCAATTGCACTGACAATGGGCCTCATTGGGATGTCAGTCTTATGTATTTTCGGTAGTCCATACAGTCTCGGTGGTCGGTGGTTAGTCCATACTGGTCTCAGTATACTTGCCCTGAAGATGAGAACAATGTCTGTTCTTGAAACGTCGGCTCTATCGTCGGACTTCACCTGGCTGATATCCCGAGAACATCTGTATAATTTTAAATGTTGTTAAGAATTTTAAATCATCTGACAGTGAAGATATATATGATTTATGTTGTAACCTAATTACGCAAATAATTGATTGCATAGTTCTAAATGAATCACAGCTTGGGTTCAGAAAAAAAAAACAGATCAACAATTGATGCTATTGATTCTTTAGTGAAAGTTATTTATAAAGTGTTTGAGGACAAAGGTTTTGCCCAAGCCATTTTTTGTGATCTGAGTAAGGCATTTGACCGCATTGATCATGCAACGCTTATAAATAAACTGGTTTTCTATGGTATAGGAGACACTGGTCTAAAATTATTAAAGTCCTATCTTGACAATCGTAGACAAATAGTTTGTGCGACTAATGAAAATTCTAGCATCACTGAAGTTAAGATTGGAGTACCACAAGAATCTGTTCTTGGTCCTTTACTTTTCGTTGTTATGATTGATGACCTAGCACTTCATGTAGGAACACATACAGTGTTGTATGCAGATGATACAACTCTGCTTAATTGAAGCTTAGACATTAATAACCTAAAAACAATATCTGAATCATCTTTCTGGTTCAGAGCAAACGGGGTTCTGTTCAATGAAAATAAAACACAGCAATTGTACTTTAGTTTATGAGATAAATCTCTTGAAGACTCTATTAGTGTGAAATTTTTAGGTGTCCAAATAGACTACAGACTATCATGGGAAAGCTATCAGAATTATTTCTGGCTCTCCTCACAAAGCACACTGTAACCTTTGGTTATTGAATACAAAATTATGACAGCCATTAATATATATTTACTATGTTTTAGTGTACACAAAAAACAAGTTACCAGAACTAAGATGTAGAGAAAGTATTCGCAGTTATCGCACAAGAAATAAGCTTATTTAAATACCATATCATCGATTATCAAAATCTATTAATAATTATGAAGTAATTGGTCTGAAACTCTTGAACAAACTCCCATTATATTTACATAATATTCCAATAAATGTTTTTAAATGTAAATTGTATGACTGGCTGGTTGTTCATCCATTTTATAATATCAGTGAATTCTTTGAGAGATATATTGAGTGATAATACATTTTCCTTCTGTATTTTGCATTTGATATTTGTTATTAGTATACGTCTGGTGTATCATATTATATCATTCGTTCGATATATGTTATGATATTCCGTCTTAAATCTATTGTTCACCTTGACCAATATACTTATACTGTAACGGTTATATGTTTTAAATATCGGAATGGTTGAATTTTGACGTTGTTTATTGCTGTAATGGCCTAATGACAATAAAATTGTTTCTATTATATTTTATTACACGACCCTTCCCATTTAAGAAAATCAATCGAGATTCATTTTGATGGACTTCAAGATGGCGACCATGAAGAACATATCTCAAACAGGTATCGCCTTTCACCAAGTACCCATTACTGTTTATTTACCTTGCATTTCTTTCAGTAATTTAATTACATAAGAGTATTTCCACACTTTTTGATCACTTTCAACAGACAGAATTTGACTTTTACATCATCGATATCTCCCCAAGTAATTGCGCTCGAATGGCGAAAATCTGTATGCGGACATACTTTGACATTTTAATCATGACGGAAGAAAAAAATATAATTCTTTTCTGCCCAAACAGTATGTTTGCTGGTGAGTCAAAAAAAAACACATAAAAATAGAAGCAAAAGAGCAAATAATGACACTTAATGCTTGGAAATAAAAATGATGACCTAATTTCTAGTCTTATTTACCCAGACCTAAAGCATCAGAGTAATTTATTGGCATCCGTAGAGATGCGTATATGCAGGTGCAGTTTCTTTCTTTTCTGATGCAGCTGCAAACGGAGAAGATATTTGCTCTTCGATTGTATTAGCGTTATCCAGACAGATACCTAAAGGTTACAAGACATTTTACTTTGACACAACTTTCACAAGCATGATTAAAATGAAACCAACTTAACCTCTTTTGCTGTTTCGCTTCGAAAGAACTGTAATCCACTTTTATCGCACGATGACTGTAGTATTTGTTTTATTTCATGCCTTGAAGGAAGAACTCTTTCTTTGTATTTGAACAACGATTAGAACAAATAAATGCATGTTGCATTATTTCTAAAGATCTCGTCCATGGTTTGAATTAAAGAAGGAAAATGATTTATTTTAATTTACAGAAATAATTTTCCATTCCATTCTCTAATAGCTTATAGAATAATACGTGTTCATAAACGTGGAAGTATCAGTTCTAAAAGTGTTCAAAGTAAGCCTTCATGTATTTCGCAAAAAACAAACTTATTATCGCGTCGTTCAACGAAGTAATTGTCCATGCAATTCACATGCATTCTTGAAGATGCCATATTCAGTATGTCCCTAAAATACTCACAGAGCATTGAAGACTTAACCATATTGAAAATTATCAATGAGATGAATTCTGGAATTCTGAATAATTGTCAGTAAATATGTAGAGTAGAACAAAGAACTTTGCATCTATCCTGTTGGTTCCATACCCCGACTGTTTTCTTGCAGTGAAATGTGAGAAAGGTGTGTGCTTGTCTTTATAGCTTTAACCTGTAGCTGAAAAGCTGTATGTAGGATGACAAGGAAGGTGGTAAGATAGTTTACTTTTCAAATAGGATTAAGTACACGATAAAGAAATGTAAGTTTGGAGGCATTAGTAATGAACATATTTAATTGTTCCGCCTGCGTATCAGTTAATAGAATTACGAGTTTCAGCAATACGCAAAACAAAAATGCGCGAAAAGTGGGCCAGGGTTGTAGACTGCTACTCTTCCAAGAAAAATAAGTACCAAAGGTTAGTTTCAAGGAAAGAAATATTACTCTTATAGCGTTATTACTGTTACTAAACAGGTCTATTAAAAATAATGTATTCCCACATTTGTAAATTTATGACTTTCTCACTTCTTGCGAAAGGAGTTTTCATACGCAGTTTTTTTCCATACAACTAACTTCTTCCTCCGTTAGAGAAGCTAAACTATCGTTGTAGTAAAACAATGATTGGAAGAACATTCTTTCAAGCTAAGTGAAACACTTAAATTTTGGATTGAAAATTGACTTTTAAACGTAATTACAAGATGAGAGCTATTAATTTTGTCATGTCCTTTTATGTAACGCAGGCCACAATTTCAAGAGTCGAAAAAAAATCATAATAGAGTTCAGAATATATCTGGCCATTTTTTTAATAGTGATGTTTTGCCATAAGGGCTGTACAATATGAAATAAAGCTCATCCTTATTTCGATTTTAAGATAATATCCATAACTAATTTTTGATTCCTCAAATTTAATTTATAAGAGTGATGTTGTAATGCCCTAAGTTGAGGTAATATCCTGGTAGTAAACAGAACCTAACATTTGTTTCAATGGTACAGGATTTCAAACAAAAGATTACGATATACGAAATTAAATTTCAGCAGACTTATACATTTATTTGACATACCTGTAGATTTTCCCATCTTTTAAAGTTACTTTAATTATTTAAAAAATATATTAATATAGATGAACAGGAAAATGAGGAAATAATTTTTCCGAAAGAGATATCAGAACTCAAAATAAATATGGTATATCAACTCTGAGTGTCGTTATTACAGATATAATAGTAGTAATTTCAAGATTGTTCCAAGCACTTTTGGGAAGTTCCAACAATGTCTTTATAATGTTGTGGAGGTATAAAAATACTCATCAATTTTTAAAATCTATTTCTCAGAATTGTTTTAACAAATGTTGTACCATTGTTTTATGACCTTCTATTTCGAAGGTATTGAATTAATTACTAATAAACTCGCTTTAGAATAATCAAATAAGAAAACAGAATTAATAGCCGCGAGTGTGAGAAGCCACGGAAAAGATAACTAAAGGAAAGACTTGCATAGGTCCTGAACACTAATCTTCCAATTATCGGTCAGCCTTCCCTTTTAGAAATTACGTTTATTCGAATATAAATGTAACATTCATCGTTATTTACAAGCTGGGTAGCTGAATATCTGATAACCCCTATACCTCATTTTAGCAAACATCTTTGAGCTATCTTTGGGTTATATTTATTTTTAGTAACCAGGATCCCTACAAAAACAATGAAAATTATTCTCCTTGAATCAAATAAAGAGTGCATTAATCCTACTGGTTGTTCACAATTAATTCTATTCGTTATAACTTTTGAATTATGTAGTATAATTTTGAAAATTGACATGTTTCAAAAAGTTACAAATCTTAAAATTTCAGAATCTTAGGCTTCCGTAAGAAAACATTTAGTTATGAAAATGTTCATGTCCTTGAAGTAGAAGATTAACTTCCATCTATAAGAAGAAACTGATTCACCGATAAACATGCGGCTGGGAAGTGTAGCCTTGTAACAGTGTCTACATGACTAAGTAAAAACTAAATAATCTCTTTCGACCTCACGACGAAAGACAGACAGGGAAAAATCTGAAATTGTGGATTTTGCAATTGGAATGTGGTCACAGTAACTTTCTCTCCAGAGACTCACCATTACCTCGAAAGGGGGCCCAGAATTACGCTTGACAATTTCTTTCTCTCTCATGCATGTGAACGGAGTCCTCCGCGTGATGCTTTGCACTTATTCTTCTATAAGATATGTTTTAGGTTTATTGGAGAAAAATGCACTTCTAAGATTATCCGTTAGTTTCTAAGGAACTAAGTAAGATGCACTTCTAAGATTGTTCGTTATTGGCAATTAACAGATGCAATGTATGACAAATGTCTATACACCCACTGTTTTACTAAATTCGATAAACAAATTTGCTGGGCTGGAAAAATTTCTATGACCTAAGCCAATTGGAAACCTGAGGAATGACATACCTCGCGGAATAGTACTCATGAAAGGAATGAGTAAGGTAGAGGCCTAAGTTTTAGTCTTAAGAGTCCTTCGTACCAACCCTGCGTGTAAGTGTGTGAGTTTTCATATTTTTAAAGATATTAGACAAATGACAACCAATAATGAAATTTTGGAAATCGGTTCCAAAATATATGTGAGAGTGTATAAAATGATCTATATGAGACTGACATTGTTTATTTTAGCTGAGGAATTAGAACTCTCGTAAATGATGATAATGTTAAAAATTGATCCTTTGGATCTCTTTGGGATATCAAATTGGAGGTGTTTTCGGCGTCCATTGGATGTACAAACATGAATCTCTTTAGGGTCTCCAGTTTTGGATGTATATTGTATGTCCATTGTTAGATTTGGACGCAAATTGGACGTTCCGGTAACATTTTTGGACGTCCTGTGCTGTGTGAGTTATAATAGGGTGCTTTAATGACGTAAGTAAGATACGTAATAGCCAAACCTTAGGAAACAAAACTTTCTGCAAATTTCATACGGCACTATTGTCGTGGCAAATTTGCCACCACTTTGAAACACACTTGATGCGGTAAGTTTGTCATGGCAGGTAAGTAAATGCAAATTTGGTATAAACTTGATTGTGCTATACTCAAACAGTATATTAATTATCAGGTTTCTTATTTGAGAGTAGCTGCCTAAACACTGTGTGTGCGTTATTATTTTTGCAAGTGTGAGATTTAGAGAAACATACCACCCTCTTTTTTTTTTTTTTTTTTTTTTTACATTTTGATAACTGGTATGCTTAGTCAAAATCTTAGGGAAACTTACCGTCTCTGCTTTTTCCACTTCGAACACTACCTAGTTTCATGCCCTCGGAAAGGTCTAAAATACCTGGGCTGAGAGTTTCAAATACTTCTTCCTCTGAATATTCACCGGGATCGAGGGAGAATTAAATCCTCTGGGAGGAAAGCTGTATGAAATTCTTTTTGGAAGAAAAAGCTTCGGATTCCAATAACATGAACTATTCCCCTCCCCCCTCCCCCCAATGAACGAATTGCTATGTGCAAGGTAGTGAAAAAGGATTCTGTGCTCCATTGTTGTCAGGTGGAGGGTAACTTCCCTGAAAATGGTAATATCTGGGCGACAAGAAGGTAAAAGGGACAATAAATTTAAAATCGATAAATTTTGTTGAATCTTTCTGGCACTTTATGTTTTAATTTCCATCAATTTTTCAAGTAAATTTAGTATTCGGGATTTTTTTTTTTACAAAAAATCGGGAAATTTTTCAGTATCTTGAGGGAAATATTGCGGCGGGAATCTGACAACACTGCTGTTCTCTGTGTTTTGTTCGCCTCGTAGACCTAAACCAGTGCTGAACCCACAGTAATTAATTCGGACTATGTCTTTAAAATATTTATGTGTATGGAGTAGTGGTGTACGTAAGAGGTCATTTTCCAAATTTTAAGTCGTAAATGGAGTTAATTTGTTTCAAGGTAGCCAAAGCAGATGGAAACGCTTAAAAAAATCTCTTGAAGATCGGTTCGAAACAGTGGTAAATTCAGGATTTTCGTGACCGGGGACGCAGGTGGAATATACAAAATACATTTGCAATATTTTCCTGGTAAGTGATCTTTTAGGTATAAATTTATAACATTTTCCCTTATATTGCTAAGTTGTTTAATGAAATATGAAACCATATGATATTTCTAGATAGATTTATCCGGAAACAAATGCGTTTTCTTAGATAAATTGTTGGAATAGTGCTATACAAAATAAAGCATTTTCTTTTGAGGGGGCGCACGCCACCCGCGGCCCTTCTCTGGACCCGTCGCTGGAAATAATATTATAAAAATAAAATAGTTTTCCTTCAGGAGGGACACATCCCTCTGGATCCGCCACTGGTTCGTAGTCGAAAATTGACAACGCTGTTAAGCAAGCAACTCTTAGGCAAGCAAACAATCGTTAGAAATAAAGAAATACTTAACTTTCATATATTGTTGAAATATGGCTGTACAAACTTTTCATTAAGTGACAGAATATCTGCACTGACACGCGGTCTAGATTTTGGTGGCACGAAACAGCAAGCAGTAAACTCGAGTGTGTTGTGACAATATAAAGAAACGAAATGCCTGTAGCCTACATCAGTTATGTGAAGAAAGAAAAGAAACTAAGAATAAAACTTCACATTGCCATGAAAAGTGAAGAAAGACTCTGCATATATTATCTGGCATGGGAAAAGAAAGAGTCATCCTCTACCTATAAAGCGAGTGTTTGTGTAATAAGTCAGCGAGCATCCTTGACCACAGAACAATGATGCACATGGGGTCACACTCGAAATAAAAAAAAAGAACACATAGTCACGCAATTTTCAGTTTCTTACATTGGCCACGTGTTATCACGACAACAATACTATGAGTATATCAGTGTATGTTTACATTAAAACAAAAAAAAAAAAACAAAAAAAAAAAAAACAAAAAAACACGAAATACAGTAAGTTGAGTTCGTTTATGTAGGTTAAGCAAAGTAGAATCCAGCTGACAATATCTCCTCCGCACGGAAGAGTGTCTGGTGAAAGTGTCTTTTACTTTCGGCATCCTACAAATTTCTCCTCTCTTTCAGAGTTAATCAGCTTACTCGAGTGCGGGCAAATGATATGCAGAATCGGCAACTGATGTTAGTTCACGTTTCTGAGCTGAAAAACTGCTGGAGACGTGGTTTCTTCAAGCATGTGAAAGCTTTTACATGTAAATATATCGAAGGGGTTTCAATTGCTTTCAATTAATTATACCTAAAAAACAACAACTGTTGTTTATCGTTAGATAGTAAAAGTATAAACAGACTGACAATAGGAGTATTTGAGGACTCAAAAAGCAAAGGGTGCAAGCACACAAAAGCATGAGAAAGGGAGGTTTTATTTGAAAGACATTGTAAGTTCTGGGTTTGGATTTTCCATGGGTCTTCATGTGCCTTTGTACATACAACATGGGAGTTTTGAATAAAACTTGAGCTTGATTTGATGTTTTTTTATGAGTAACATCCATCCCTTTAGCACCCAGGCTAGGCACGCCTCCAGTAACAAACTTTTGGGGAGGGGTGGGTTGAGGGGGTCACGGATCACCATATATTATTTTACAAAATTCCACACACTCCCACACAATTTCCAGAAACAAACAGTATAACAAAGATTCTCCACCGACATCTGTGTATTTAGTCCAATCGTGGCTAGGAGAAATAAAAAAATAGAGAAGAATTGGCCGACCTGAAAGGACCTGCCACTTAGGTGAAACGCTAAAAAAGTTAAAAAAAAAAAGATAACAGATTTATCATTTGCTATACTTAGCAAAAAAAAATAACAGAAACGCAATGTAACCAAATGGATGTTTAAAAACATCATGATTAAGGATATTTCCATAAGTTTTACACACGATAAAGACGAGAAAATAAAATCCTCTTTCTATGATTTTTTCCACAAAAATGCTGGGTCAAAGGAAAGCAATCCACCAATAGCAAAAATAGGCATTGATTCAATTCGTAAAGAAATGAAAGAACCAATTATCAAAGATACATATGAAAAGTTTCATCTATTGATATTCATATATTTGGCTTGTGAGAGACAGACGGACAAACGCCACAATGCAGAATTCAAAATATCGTGCCTAGAAGCAGTTGATTAAAAAAAAAAGAAAGAATCTTGGAGCTCAGAATTATTAATGAGGCGCGAAAGAAACTTTGGTAAACTTTATTTTGTATGGGCCATTGTAGTAATATTTGACTTCGGCCCGCCATGATTATCAGTCACGTCCTAGTTAAAATCCACAATCACAATCATCCTTGCCCCAGCCGGCATTCGAACCCGGGACCTTCGAGTCTCTGGCTCAGTGCCCTAACCTACAAGACTACCAATTCGGCTCATGACACGCGAAGTCCTTTAGCTAGACACAGGTAGTTTCCACTGAACATAACTTACTACACATATCAGCCCAAATATAAGAATCTCCCACACACAAATGAGAGGAAGTGCTGATTGAATTCCCAGTATGTGATTGAATTCCCTTCGAATCCCCAATGATAAGACTATAAAAAGTAGGTTGAGTCAAGTCATATGTTGGTTTGGCAAACGAAACTGTAGGGTAGTATCGAAACCGATTTAAATAGAGTAATACATAGATTATTCCAAATTTTAGATATCTTAAACTTCTGTAAATAATAATGCCTGTAAAAATATAAATTCTGTAAAAATATAAGTTTTTAATAGTAGTGTGATAATTTTGCGTGATATATTTGTTCATATGCTTCATCAGATCAAGCAACTGATCCCTCAACTATCAGGACCGGCGCCCCTTCAAAAGATTTTCTTGGTTAAATCAGGTCTAATATATCTAGCCGTTTCACGTTAACGTTTCTCTATTGCCTTTCCGTAATTATGCCTTATCGGCAAAAGCTGTGTGATATTTGTGGTGAGGTAATGCTATATATATATACCAGCGACGACTTATCGGCGAAAGCTGTGTGACCATCGACGACGCACAAATGCTTCGTTTCGTCGCTATAGGGTTCTGAAAGTGGAGGAAAATGAGCTCTAAAGTTTGATAATTCCAATTCAAGTAAGAGTAGAACTGAGGCGGCTTGGCACCCTCAAAGATTTGAGACCTGCTCTATCGAAAACTGCTTATTCCAAAATTATGTAATGGATGCGCAAGGGATGACCTAAAGGATGTAGTAAAGACATGCTCTGGAGTAAATAGGGATAGAAATAAGCGCAAATAAGACGACTTTGCGTATGAGTACAGATGATGAACGTAATCTTTGGCATATAACAGGGCAATAACAGTTTCTTTTAATGATAAATAGTACAGCAAAATGCGTTATGTCATTCTCCCATTTATTTCCATGTCTCTGGAACTCTCAAAACTGTTATAATATGTAGCCCGTTCATCTCTTTGCATTGAAACTTTTACAGATGAAGTGAACTGTCATTGCTTTTTACACCTTAGCAGGTCTAATTCGTTTCCTTAAAATAAAATCCCTTCTCCCTTCTTAAACTTGCAATCTACAAGTCTTAAGTGTCACAATCCAGCTTTGTAAATATTCAAATAAATTTCTAATTAATACATCAAATCAAATACAGTTTCCACTGTTTGATTTCCGAACGAGCTTGTGAGACTCTAAAGACGGATCTACAGCTTTTGTTCAGGCGGCCTCTGCCACAACGTTCAATGTAACTGAACCTGAATGTTTCAACTTAGAATTTACAGGATCTGGACTTATATAAGGGTCCTCAGGACTCAACCAACGCAAGCAGTTTCCATTCTTATTTGCCAAATTATATTTTTGCAGAAAATGTCTTTCTGTGAGTACTTTTCAAATCTTGTACGGAGAGAATATGATGTCAATAATCGATTTTGGTTTCATCTGCAAAAAATAGACCTATATTGTTCTGCTTTAATATTTTTTTTTTCTGGAGTGGAAGTGTTATTTTCGTAACACCCCAAGCAGTACACTCACGTAAAAAAGACGTCATTTTTGGGTCGAAATACTCAAAATCGCATCACTGTAATGAAATCTACGTCGCTATTACGTGACATTTAGGTCTTTTAATTGACGTAATTCTTCCATGTCTCATCCTCTAGCATTTACGACACACTATGATTATATCTTGTTTTCGATAGCGACTGCGTGATTCTGGTCAATGTAGTTGGAGTAAAACAGTGAACTTATCGGATTCAAGTGTTTTATGATTGTGCGGATGTTTTCTAAAAAGTCTTTAAAGACTCAAAAACACCAGATCAAACGATTGTTTTAGGACTGATCAGTTCATTTATATGTTTATTTGAAACACCTACAGGAACAAGCTGTCATTGCAGGAATTTTACACACGTCGTTTGGTTTGTGACAATTACCCATCATTTCGACGTCTTTCGCATCAATTTTCGACCTAAAAATAGCGTCATTTTCACGTGAGTGTGCTGCTTGGGACACCCGGTACCTCCCTGAATTGCTAATTGAAACTATATCAATCGCAGATACAACTTTCAATGTCACTTGCTAAGTCTGTGACGCCATTCCTATTTATCAAGTCATTTGTGACAATGGCTCTATTTTTGTGCACCTCTTTGGGTGCGGCATATTTTGGAAGGCAAAGATAAACAAGGACATAAAGAATTAATTCGCGACATATTGACATGAATTTCTAAAATACACTGTACAACGTTTCATTTGAGACCTCTTCCTTATACCTAAAAATTGCGAAATAAATGTTACGAATTTACATTTGCATGTCCATAAGCAATCGATTATCCCCTTAATAGGTCTTATTTGTTTATTCAGATTTCCGACTCTCATTACACAAGAAAATAAACCCTGAATGTCATTTTCTTCGACTTATGCTGGTCAGAGAGAACGTGCCACAGGCTTAAATTAAATCGAATATACAGTAATTCATTAAGTATGTGTGGAGTTATAAAAACGAACTTACGTTAGCAGATACCAAAAATATTACGTTACTTACAATATTTAATATTAAGTAAATACAATTATTATAGCAGCTGATAAATATAACCACTCTCTTTAACAGAAACATGAAGAAATTAGATCTTTATCGTATTTAGAAGATTATTAATCAAAATCTTACATTAAAATACTCGTGTATGAAGCGATTTTAATTAAACTTATATTTAATTTAAACGGGTGTAAGAGACTGAAATTAGGGGCACTGCTAAGTTATATTACAATTTCCGCAAAGATTCTATATTTTCGAGTAGGTTGAACTCAGAACCAACCAACTTCAACGAGGGTGTCAAACTAACTTTTCTTTTTTAATACGTCTATGAAATGATAGAACCCTTAAAACACTATTTTTAAGTTCTCCGATTTTGGCCTTAGGCTTAGCACCTTCAAACTGAAAATTCTGGTGAATACCCTGCTTGAATTGGAGAGTGTTAGGTGGGTGTGGATAAACCACTGTGACATATTTAACATCAGAGTTAGGCCGGTTTTTCATGTACGCGATCGCCGCGTGCTTTGCTTGCAAGTTCAATGGCCAAGCAATAGAAACACTTAAACACGTGTTTCAGTTGGCTAATGAGGCAAATCGCAAACGAAGCACGCGGCTAGCGTGTGGATAATAAACCGGCCTTACAGCCTCTTACATTTCCTTTTCTTTGCTAATGGACCATTAGAGTCGAGAAGTTAGTTGCTTTTCCATGAAAGAAAAAGCGTATGGAACTTTTATGACCATTCTTCTATTTACGTGAAAGTACAATGCAAAACCTAATGTTCTACATAACTGCCACATTTATTTAAACATTTATCGTAGTGTGTCACGATTTTCTTCGTGCCTTGTTCGAAAGATTCCAATCTAACCTGCGACAACCATTCTGTCGTCACATTTTGGACTTCTACATCTTTGTGATATTGCTGCTATCATTATGATCTATCTGATCGTAGTAATAAAAATTACTGATCATTTGTCTAGTAATTATTATCGAATATGGGTTCTTAGTGTCTATCGATATTTAGAGTTTAGAAACTAGGTTGATTTTATGTTCACCACTATGTTCAAAAGAGGTATTACTCGATAGTAGCACTGGGCTTACTTGTGCCTTCAACTTTCACTATGGATTTCTCAGAAAACGGAAAAATTGTTTCTCACATTTGACTTACAAAACCTACCAACTTTGTTAAAAAAAAAACTTTCTTTCTTTTCCCAATGGTTTGTTAAAAGAAGAAAAAAAAAGTGGACATGTAGGCCTACGTTCGTCTCAGAAAATAATTATGTTTACACTCATTATGTGAAAATATGACACGTAGAGTTTTAATAATATCGGAAAACAACCTCTCTACGCAAATGAAAAAATAGTTTGTATAATAAATAGAAAATAATGGTATCTGTTAAGCAAATGATCCCTTTCACGCAATCTATTGAAAATATGATATTTTTCTAGACAAACTGGGAAATAATCCAACTTTCGCTGAATAATCTGGAAAACATCGATATTTGCAGCCGAATGTTACGTAATTAGATGTTTCGCTCACAGTTAATGGAACAAAATTGTTCTCAACTATGAATGTGAATTTCTGGACTTATCCGTTTTGCTATCAACCTTCAAATGACGAAAGAAATAGCGGAGAAGAAGAACATGTATCCAGAATATTATTAATCCAGGGATTTGTTGATTCACTCGGCATTGGCAGCTTTCAATAATTTAATAAAGGAACAGCACACTTTAAGATCAACTCTTCTGCTTCGTTTCCCGTTTCCACTTACTGTTGCAAATGACTATTAATGACGATCAAGTATATGTAATAGACTATCTGAATCAAATTATCAATGAATGAATATATTTTTCAGGCATATATCCAAAAGTTTGTATCGGAAATTAAGCCTAAAATTAAGCATACTAATTATACTTAAGAAGCCGAATTTTGGGGATGGGGAGGACTAGGCGAAATCCTCTCTCAATACATCACTGACCTTGTTAATAATCACTTGTTTAAATGGTTTATCGCTTTAGCTACGAAGCAGCCACGCTGCTCTCACTACGATTGTCCATATATGATGATAAATTAGCAAAGGGCTTTTAATTTGTTTCGTAACGTAACGTGGACGAACGAAAATTAATGCAGTTTCACATACTGGATTTTTCTTTTAAGTATAATCATGTTGTGTTAAGTTTGCGCTTATTAAGTCCTATAAGCGACAGAAAACCTGAACTGTGATATTTACATAAAAAACGAGTGCAAGCGGACATGGCACGTATCTGTTACTACCATTTGGACTTTTCTATTTACACGTCATTCCGATTGTTTGCCCTACATCGAGGGCCAAATTGGCTAGATTAAGTAAACGCACACTTACATCATGTTAAACTTTGGAAACATATTCATTCTTAACACTTTCTCTCATTTAATCGGGAATAAAAATAATGTTTCATATACTTCCTTGCCTGACAAACTTTTAGGAACAGAAACATTTTGAGGTAGAAAGGTTTTAATCGCATGTTAGGCTTAATCTATGTCGTATTTTTTCACTTCTCAATTCCTATATCCGTACTTTATATCAACTTAAATAGTTAAGAGTAACACGGACATATATACACATGGTGCTTGAAGATTTTAAAAGAAGAGGAGAAGAAAAAGATTAATGTCGCACGTGGTATATACCGTTAGTTTTGCTACTTACATGACAGCAGAAGAATTATCCCTGAGGCAAGTGACACTATCGTCAAATGTTTTATAGCCATATCTGCATGCACCTCCACTGTCACTTTATCTTTGACGATCCATTGAAACACACATTACAGGAAACACGAAGCCTTTGTAGGCCCATTCAGAAGACTTCTTCCTAATTGAATCCCATAAGACGGAAAGGGAAGCAGCCAAGTTTCAAACCTTCTTAAAACGTCATAGGCACTCACTCATTCACTCAGCCACTGAAGGCTGTTGCCGCTCACTTGGTGAATACCAAGGAAGGCCGCTACGAAAGAAATTGGGTCATTCGGTCACTCCTTCTTCAGCAGCGGTATAGAAAGAAACATAAAGCTCCTTTCCCCGTACTCACTACGCCAGACTTTAAAAGTGAATCATTTTGAGAGAAATTGTACAAAATGAGATCTGACTGAATCATGCAATGATGTATGTATGTACCATATGAGTTAATGAAATCTAAGTGCAATGAAAGTGAATTTCTTATTCGGAACTTTCAAAATAATCAGAGTGCTTTTCTCTTGAGTAAATAAATTAGTACTTTCCAATTTATAAAAACTCCCACGGATTTTCTTTTTCAAAAGCAGTATTGTGGAAGAAAAGAATATTTCTTAAAAGTTTCTTGCATCGTGTGCATGAATGACTTCAACTGAGTGGTGTCCACTTTATGTGTACTAGGATTGTTACATGTCTTAAACTTTTGGGAACAGTAACAGAATAGTGTTTTCCGTGACCCTTTAACTAATTTATTATCATTAGTGAGTGTTTTACCTTAAGCAGCAGGTTCTCCACTACTACTACTACTACTAGTAGTAGTAATAGTAGTACCATATACAGGGTGTCCCTGAAATGATGGTGCAAACTTCGGAAGGTGATTATTTAAAAGAAACCAAGAAGAAAGTTCCTTTGAAGAAATTCCAAAATCTGATTAGTTTTGGAGTTACAAGTAGGGATGTCCAGTATAATACGGGATGTCCCTTATTTTATGTAAAAATTATGCGTCCTGTATTATGAGTGGTTGTACCTTATTATGAGTAGTAAATTTACACATATATTTGCAATAGGCCTACATCAATAATATCATAACTTATTTTTACCATATCATGAAGAGGACAAGTACTTTGGATTTGCAGTAAGGAATGCCATGAAAACTTTATCTCCAGCCCATAAACGAATTAGAGGATAGTTTTATGAGGCTCTACGACGAATCCTTACGTTATCTTCAGAATTGCTATGATTTCTCCTATGATATTATTGCAGCGAAGCTACATGTATTCAACACGAAGAAGAATCTTACGATTTCTTCAATCGAAGGCGTTGTTGAAAGCTTTCAGTTAATGGAGGACATCAATATGGAAGAGTTATACATCGTTATCCTCTGTTGCATCCTATTTCCGCTAGGTTAAAACATATTTCGTATTGAGAGTTGTCATATTGTGTATCACTGTTGGAAAGGATATTTAATACAATTTGTTCAAGGGAGAACACCTGCAGAGGAGCAGAACTGAAGCGTAGATTGAAAGAATGTGCACTTTTTGAAAAGAAATGAGTTTGTACTTGCAACAAATACTACACAATGACAACTAACCTCTCAGAAATGTTCAATCCAAAAGCTAAAATAATCACAAAGCTATAGCGGTTTTAAGAATGTGAAATACATGGGATTAAATGTGAGCTTTACGAGAAATCACTTTTCATGCACCTTCCCCCTTCTTTCCCTGTATGCTTCAATTATTATGGAGGTTTTAAATTGTGCAAATGGTCATATATTAGTACAGGGCCTAACCCGATACTTTCGTTCTAGATTATTTTAGATTTGTCCCATATTTTTTGGTACTATTGCGTATTTTTTGCCGAGCGTCCCGTAATTTATTTATCAAAAGGTGGCAACACTACCTACAGACACCCCAAAAGTTCACAGAATATTAATTAAACGTTAGGAAATCACTCTGGCCACAATTATTGCTTCTATGATTTCTATTTCAGAACTCACGTGTCCAATATTAGATGAAAAACCCAGATACACGTGATTTTAGATCTAAAAGTGCGTGGATTGTGACATGAAACCGATCTCCACTAAGCACTATAGATTAGTTTAGGTTGTAATACTTGTTGAAATCGTTACAACTATGCTTGCATGATTCATCTTTCTATTATTATTACTGTTAGTAGTATTATGCTTTGTACTTTTTTTCTCATTTCCTTTAATGCTTCCAGGAAGTCAGAAAAAAGGTTTTACTCAATTATAACTTTTGAAACTTCCTCCTTGCTACATAGACACACAGCATATTCATAAAAATATAACCTTTCCAAGGTTTTCACCTTCATATTTTATATTTTTGCCAAAGATTAAGCATAAAGGCCACCTCTCTGCATTTCTCTTTAACATTTAAAGAAATAAAAAGAAAAGGATGCACGAAAGCATCTGTAAGTTGGATGTTCATATTTCTATAATAATAATAATTTAGTGAATCGAAGGAAGATTTTAGTCTAACAAGGAAACTCTCTGGTGGGACACGAAAATCAGCATGAAAGGTTCACAGTGAATTGATGATGTATTCAAATAAACACTCCTGTAGTACTGCGTTTCGGAGTTTCGCGGAATACGAGTTACGGAACTTCAGTTTTCGAAATTTTGTTCCGAACGCCTGAAGAGTAGGCAACACTTCATACACATGTGTTGAAGTTACGCATTTCTCATTCACTTTTATATAAAGGTTGACCAGAAAATAATTTAAATGTTAGATTAAAGTTATTGATGAAGTTGACATGTTAATTAATTGATGTGATACCTGCCAAATGCAAATATTATATAAATACAGGGTGACCCAAAGGAAACTTCCCATCCATTAATTTCGTAACCAATTGATTTCCAGGAGGAATCCCGACACACACCCCTTTTAATTTAAGCGAGAATGTGCTCTTTGTTAATCATTGCATGCTGTCCCATTTTATTGTGGTCTAGTGGCAAAAAGTGAAATTTTCTAAATGACAACATGGGTCAAGTGATACATCATGTCAATGATTTTTAGCTTCTATTTACAAAAGCATGGGATCATTTATCAGTTTCTCTGAAAGCTTTACGAGAAATTGCGTTTTGCAAGTATCAAATATTATAGCGTGAAACTTGATAGGTAAGGTAATATTTTACACTATTTATCG
Source organism: Lepisma saccharinum (assembly GCA_022664845.1). Lineage (NCBI taxonomy): Eukaryota > Metazoa > Arthropoda > Insecta > Zygentoma > Lepismatidae > Lepisma > Lepisma saccharinum. The sequence continues at coordinate 54,779 of JAGDQP010001708.1, forward strand.
TTATGACTTATGAATGCTCCAACTGCCATCATTAGTATAAAAAAAAAACCTGGAAATATCATTGTGATAAATTCAATCGTGCTATCTCATATTTTGTGATCCAATAGCATCCAACATGAATACGTTAATGCCGCGAATTTCAGATCAACATTTCGCGTTTGGGAAGGGGAAACACGTGAGTTCGATCCCGCTGCCAAACATGGTGACTGAAAATGTCCTGAGTTTCTATAAATTTCACGAATCGAATGTTGACTTGGTACCATAACTAAAGCCCTGCCCGCAAACTTGCACTCAGGTGCCGTGTTTGGCAGTGGGGTTCGAACCCACGTGCTTCCCCTTTCCAACGCGAAATGCTGATCTGAAATTCGCGACATTAACGTATTCATCACAGGAGGTGGGTGCTATTGGATAACAAAACATGAAATAGAACTTTTAAAATTATCACAATGATGTTCCCAGGGGTTCTTTTATACTAATGATAGCAGTTGGAGCGCTCATAGCGTTAAATAGTGTAAAATATTACCTTACCTATCAAGTTTCCCTGTGTAATATTTAATAGTTGCAAATGCAATTTCTCGTAGAGTTTTGAAAGAAACTAGTAAATGATCACATGCTTTTGTAAATAGAACCTAAAAATCATTGACATGATGTATCACTTGACCCATGTTGTCACTGAAGAAAATTTCACTTTTTGCCACTAGACCACAATAAAATGGGACAGCATGCAATGATTGACAAAGAGGGCACATTCTCGCTTAAATTAAAAGGGTGTGTGCAACCTCCCAACAGGAAATCAATTGGTTACGAAATTAGCGGGATGGGAAGTTCGCTTTGAGTCACCCTGTATTTGTATAATATTCGCATTTGGCAGGGATCAGATCAATTAATTAACATGTCAACTTCATCAATAACTTTAATCTAACATTTAAATTATTTTCAGCGCAATCTTATATATAAAAGTGAATAGGAAATGCATAACTTCAACTTCAAACTCCCTCAATCCACGAAAGCATCTATATTCTATAGATTCGATGTAAGTATATGTCCTATTTATATTCTAAGGTTTGAAGGTTTATGAGCTATCAATCTTCAAAGGTTTATTTTAACGATTACCTCATTCGTATTTGCCAGAGTAAAATTTGTATGCACTAACTAATTCCACATTTTAAAATCATTTTTGTACACCTTAAGTTAATCAACCTTTGATACCTTTTTGTAAAGTTTTTCACTCCTCGTTAATATTTGAATATTTTTAGACCTCTTTAGTAAGCTTTTATACAATGTAAACTACAGCAATGAGGTTTTCCTGGTCTAGAAAAGAAGTTATCGGGAGCGGAATTAGAACTCGAATCGCCTGGTTATTAATCTATTGCTTTCATAACTGGTCTACGAAGGTGCATTGCAAGTAAGCCTAAGGTTTTACGAATTGAAGGTAACTTACCAGATTACGTTGTGAGCAAAATATGAACGGTATGTTTTTATAAGTATTGCTGAAAAACTAAGTGATCAAGAAGCGTTCAAAATGTATGATAAGACGTTCGACTCGGTATAGTTACGTCTCTGACGTCAGCGGAGTGCGCACTATTTTTCGCGTTAAACGTGATCCTTGGTGCATGCATCGCGTATAATGAAGAAAATCTAATCTGAATCTACCTAACCTATTTCCGTGAATTATGTAAAGTATTGAAAGTGCAAAAGGGAGTCAACTGCGATAACTTTGAGACTAAACATATTTTTCGCTCTCATTTTAGGTCCAAGATTTATACAACGGGTCTGTCGACAACTTTCAACTCAGGAACTTCTAGGGCTACGAAGGTGGTTCAGGTGTTGTTGGAAAGGTCTCGTTGAGGCTAGTTCCAACCCGTATAGAAAATACACATCGCAGGGGTACGTTCGGAGATAAGGGAGTAATTTGCATCTTAGAAACTAGGACTAAGAGGATGGTTGAGGTGTCGTTGGAAAGGTCTCAGCGAGACGAGATCAAACTTATATCATTCATCCAGATCAGAGGGGAGTCTCGGGATGCGAGGGAGCAATTTTTAACTCAGGAACAACTAGGACTAGGAAGGTGTTTGAGAAGTCGTTGGAAAAGTCTCGGCACAATTTTTCCACCCAAACATTGATATTTAGATTATAATCTAAATAGGATGTTTGCATCTGAAACCTGGTAGTAGTGCTAGCGTTCTTTTCTAAAACCTAGTAACTCCAATTTCGTTGGGAAATATTTTTCAATATTTGTAGTTCTTAGGTCTCACTTCATCAACTGACGTAAGGATTTGGCGAAAAAAACGTGTTCTTCATGATAAAAGAAGTTGAGCGAAACTTAGTAACTCCCATGAAAAGCCATGGGAGACAAAGAAGGAAAACACTCGTTCCTGGATAACTTAAAAATATGAAAACTGGAAAACATTCGCTCCTGACTGAGTTCCGCCTCACTTGTTTTATTTTCTGTGTATCAAGTTAAAAATTTTATTCTCCTCTACAATGTTTTATATTCTTTTATAACGTTAATATGAGTCCATGTGGAAAATACAAGAACTTAAATCCCATGTAGATATGCTCAAAGTTGCCCCGGAAGAGGAGGACACTCTAAGCACGATACTTTCTGACCTCATCCTCAATATTTTCAGAGGACGAGGCGCCATTGCACACAAGGAAATTAACGAGGGTTTCGTCCTCTTCATTTGATGGCTATATCATGAAAATCGGTTAATATATGATAGAATTATTCATAATTTTCATTTTGTGTTATTTACAAAGATTGGCTACTAACTTTAAGTTACAATTGTATTGAAAATAAAGAATGCATGACAGGAAAGTTGTTATATTTGAAAAATCTATATACGTCTTTAAATGTCAAAAATGTAGTTTACATGTTTGATAGAAAAGTTTCCTGTTTTTATGGAACAGAAACAAGGCAGGGTACATAGAACATATTACAGTGACTTTGAAATAACAATTCTCTGTTGTTTTATGTTGCAGCTAACTTGAAGGAACCTAGTAAACGGAACAATAGGATCTACTTTTTATATCTTCAGATTCAGAAAATAGAGGCAAAGAAAACACCATAATACCGTACGTTGGCAATAAATCAAAAGTTCAATACAAATTTAGCATGAGGTTTCTTTTCCACACAGCTGAAATGTGAGATAAATGAAATGAATAAATAATCCAAAGCCTTGAAAAGTAATAGCGTCTGTATACGACAAAATGGGCGAAAACACTACCCTCGTTTTTACAAGTCGACTCGAAGTGAGCAGAAGACCCAACCTTAATAAAGCTAAGGGACCTTTATAACCGTGCTCAACATCGGACTTTGGTTCTTTTTCAACCCAGTCGAAACAACAAAATGTAGAAAACTAATTTCAGTTTATTAAGCAGAAACAACAACTTCCTGAAATCTGATCTCGTCTCTGTAAACCCAACTGAATCTCTCTTATCTCAATCCATAGTATATTTTTAGTTCTTTCATTTCATAGATCAATCTCATTATTAAATATCTTTTCTCATTGAATCAAATTAAAATCAAGTGATTAATCACTATGCGCTAAATTCATATTCATACTTCATCGAAGTTTATAAAATATTAAATTAGTTCTCTTTGTTATCATAAGCTGCTTAATAAATTGAAATAACGTCGATGGTAATGCTCGAACTTCAAACCTTCATATTTAATAAAATACAATAAATTATTAAGAATCGTATCTAACCTTTAAAACAAACTAAGCTTATAATTAATCATGACTTCAATTAGCTAGAAAAGTATTTACTCAATAAACACCTTGCAAATTCATGATCTTAATTCGAGAAACCAAGATTTTATGTAAAATTATTAAATCGGTACAAATTCAATCGTTAAATAGATCAGTATTCCTAGAATCTTAATATTATGGAAATTTTCATTAACGTACAGTAGATTGAATCCAAAAGTACGTCGAACAATTCAAATATTATTTCTTCTATTTCAAAGATTTCTTAATTTTGTCAGAAGTGCTATAAAATTAATTAATAACAAATTCCAAATTGTTAGGAGAAATATAACTTTATACACAAAGTTAAAACTTAGAAGTAAAGATTTCAAATCTCTTTTTCCGAATACAAAATTTTGAAATATAATTTTGAAAATTCTAATCGTGATATTTTAACGATTTAAACTCAAATTATATTTCAATAACATTTAGTCTTTAAGGTTAATATTTTCATATCACACACGGCTTAACTTCAATTCGACGCCGCCAAAAGATATATTGTGATTCAACGCCTAAATATCAAATAATTGGAACTTTGATAACAAATCATCTTTATCTTTCTTTGTTCAAAAAATTTCGGAAAAATAAAGGAAAATATAAATGAATAAAAATCTCAAGAAAATAACCTATCATATTTAGTATTCAGTCTAACATGATAAATATGTAGCAGTGGGAAGGATAATAAGAAGCCCTACCAAAATAACTTAGGCACTTATGTCGAAGCTTTCGAAATTATAACAAGAATAAACGCACTTCATCATTAACAAGAAATAGTAGTTACTTCATCACAAATTCACTTGACGTATAGTTTCCTCAGGTGATTCATTTCCATCACCCAATCGTCGTCCTAAAAATTAATGTTGTAATTAAAATATTAGTCCGCAATTCCTCAAATTATACGCTGTAAAAAGTTGAAACACGAAATGAATGAAAGTTACTACGCTTTATGGAGAAACAAAAGTCGAAAATTAGCGTTTTGTTTTATTTACTCTTAAATGTGGATATAGTGGAAATCTTTTAGTGGAAAGACTGGTAACCTTAACTCCATTTTAAAGTTTAACATTTTCTTTGTAATGGCTTAACGTTAACTGAAAATTGGCTGAAACTGGCCAAAGTGTTTCGTCGGTGAACGTTCAACTTATTTTACACTTAAAATTCGGTCATTTTCTGATCAAAGTGTAAGCTAAACTGACCGTTTTCAGGTTACGTACTTTTGTGGATGAAGTTCAAGCTTTGGTTGGATATATTATAATCCAATAATAGGAGTAAAATTACTTGCTTGTCGCTGAACGTCCCACCATTTTGAGTGTTTATGTTTCTTTTACACTGTGAACAGTAAACAGTTGACTGGTGGATCGAGAACCACATGATTGCATTGGTGGAAAGATAAATTAATTTGGGTTTAAATCTTTACACAGTAGCAATCGTATCTCTCCTTTTTTCTCCAGACATTCCTCGTAGTAAAATCTACATGTTAATCATTAACCTCCTGTACAGTAAAATCCCAGCTATAAATATCACTCGGAAAGCCATAAACACCAACTGCCTTCGTAGCTAAGTGGCGAGAACATCTGATTAGTATGCTAGGGGATCCTGGATCGAAACCCGACCACCTAAAGTATTTTTCTTTTTTTAATTTTATATTTTAAAGGAACATTACATTTTCTACTTTGTACGTTGGAAAAAATATATATGCGCAATTTGAAATTTTACAGAGAGTAAAACGTTCAACCAAAAACTGGCTGAATGTAGATTAATTAAAAAAGTGGAGGCAGCTCAGCTGCCTCCGTTTTTTCGATGAACGTTGTGTCTCCTATTTTTACAGTGTAATATCAAACGGGTTAACTATCAATTACGTAGCAGCCATGTTAAACGGGTCTGCTACAACCTTACATTTCAACTAAAGTTTTGTTCGGGTGGGGTAGGCTATACAGCTTGAACTAGTGTACAATTTATCGTTCGAGTGGATATAGTACATCCTGTACCAAAACTGATCGGATGGCCGGCGAACGAGTGCAAGTGGTGTAACTTTCTGTGTTCTAAGCGTATGTGTGAAAGGTAGGATTAAAGATGGCGTTACTTGCTAGCAGAAGGAAACAAGCACCTCCACGTTCAAGCGAGAATCGCACGAGATCGTACGAATAGACACTGTGACGTGTAACGCTGTGTTTAGCCCAAAAGAAATGGAAAGTGAGTGTGTGTCGTGACCTGAACACTTGAATAATATACAGATGTTCTCGGGATATCAGCCAGGTGAAGTCCGACGATAGAGCCGACGTTTCAAGAACAGACATTGTTCTCATCTTCAGGGCAAGTATACTGAGACCAGTTCATGTGTACTATATATAGTAACGGTAGGGGGCGGAGCTTAAGAATCTGTGTCTCTGATTGGTTGGCCTATAGCTTGACGCTGATTGGTCGTTTTCATGTATGTTTTCTTTATGACTGGTGTCCAAGTCCGACTAAGTTGAAATCCTGTATCTCTGTTGACATTATTACGTTCTTGTAGTATGGCAAGAGATTCTTTTATTATCCTATCCCAGTAATTGGAGCTCTTTGAGATAATTTTAGTGTCAGAAAATAAAATTCTATGTTTTTCTGTTATGCTGTGTTCTGCCAGGCCTGATTTCTCCGGATAAAATAGCTTTATGTATCTTTCATGCTCCTTGCATCGATGTTCTACTGTCCGTCCTGTTTGTCCTATGTATGTTTTTCCGCATTCACAAGGAATGCAGTATACTCCTGGTGTCTTAAGACCCAAGTCGTCCTTAACTGGACGAAGTAGGTTTCTGATTTTTGACGGCGGTCTATGAATGGTTTTGATGTTGTGTCTCCTCAGGATTCTTGCAACCTTTCCAGAAAGTTTACCAGTGTAGGGCAGGACTGCAATATTGACTGGATCTTCAGTTTCTGGGGTGGTCTTCTTCTTGCTGGAAAAGGTCCTTTTAGGACCAAACGAATGTCATCTTTCTTGTATCCATTCTGCAGTACGCTACGAAGCAGTCGAAGCTGCGACAATTAATCTACGAAGCTACGACAATTAGTCTGCTACGAAGCATTGCCGTATAAAGAACCTTTAAAAGGTTGTCTCTTAGCAAACTTTGTTGTTTGCTTCGCTTTGATGCGATGAGTTAATACTACTCTAAAGTAAATGATAAAATAATAATGCCCTAGGGCGTAGTTACATTGAAGGAGAGAAAGATATAACACAGGCTTCACCTGATAAAACACAATAATACCTATTTACATACCTTGACATAATTTAGACGCATGCAGCTTTAGACATCGTCGATTTACGACGAATAGGAAGCATTAATTACTTAGAACGAAGTCTGTGACGCTGTAACTTTAAGAAAAGATAAATTCGCTTGGACAGGCGTAAATCGTGTCTCAAATACTCGAAGGACTGACGAAAAATAGCGCTCGTAAATAAGGACAAAACCATTTCGTACAAAAAGAAGATAAGTACCAAAGAATATTTGATTTGAAGGTACTACTGCAACGAAGATGCTATCGACAGTGTTTCTGACTTATGAGAGGATCCGTTGGGATTACTCTCCTTAGCCTGTACTACTATATGACGACGGTTTTCGGAGATGGCTGAAGATGCGAAAGAAGACATTGATCTGCCAAAAATTCGTACTTCGTAGTGAACTTCTCGAGTCTGGCGAGAACGGCTGCATATATTCAGAGCAAAGAGAAGATTGCTTGGATCCTCCGACAGGGTGTGGAAAAGGCTCTCAACCAATAAGAAAGATTTAACTAAAAGCAGATGTTCTTAAAAACTAGCCTCGATGTTTCTCTCGGTGGAGTTACGTAAAAACTTAACAAAACAAGAGAGGCTATGAATAACATCTCGCGAAGTCTTAGTTAACTCAGCGTTATATAGCACGAATATCAGCTACGAAACTTTTAGTATTGTGATGAAAATAAATAAAAATATCTTAATTCCTTTGAAATTGAGTAAATGAATCGTTTGCTCGATAGCCTTTCGTGTCAATGAAAATGATTATATATATTCAAAAAAATATTTCAAAACAGCGAAAATTATTATTTTCTTACTTTTCGAGCATAATAATTATACAGATAAGTGACGGACGTTGAAAACGGTCGTTACAGACGTCACATCCACTCACTCAGTTCTGTACTACCTTACACTTCTAATGCAGATAGTGCAACTCCGAGCAGACCCACCCGAACAAACCTCAATGCCCACAGAAACATACCGGTACGGTGAACCATTATATAAGGTGATGGAACATAAGGTGAGATAAGAAACTAAAAATAGGAAGTAGAAAGGGGTATTTTTTTAAGAGCACAGTTCATGACACGAGACATTTTCAATCGAAAGTACTTGTGAACCACGCATTAGCTCCCTGAGAACCGAGAAAGAAGCATATCTGAGAACTTATAGAGGTGAACAAAAAATATTACCTTAGTTCATTTCTTAAGAAGTAGTACAAATTTATGTATTTGATCCTGGAGGCACGGACATGTCCCAAAATCTCTTTTTTATCTGACTTTGGTCGTTATTTTAGATAAAATATTTACACAAATTTAATTTCTAAACCAGGTTTGAACCTTCTTCGAAAATAAAATTCTTTCTACATGTTTGTAACTAACGAATTGGGTATTTCTATCTTGTTTTATGTTATTGATTGACATGTTTCAAAAATAATAATTAGTTGATTACCATATTCGTAAATGGCAATGTTTTGGAAATTGGCAAGAAGCAAAGTTTGTAACCGTTGCTGCTAGATTTATTAAAATTTATTTTAGTATTACAGAATAAGTTATAATATTAACCATATTAATAACTAGTATTTTTGTAATACTTTAAAAGGATCTCAATGTAAAGTATGCTTGCCAGGTGCTTACAAGAAATTTACAAAACATTCTTAGTCGTGCTTTTTTAAGTGTGGAAGAGAGAAAGAAAGCGCTGCACGAGGTTGTCATTAAAACCATAGAAGAAGTTTTATAGCTAATTTTTAATGAATGAACGGATGAACAAGTTGTGGTATTTGTAAGTTATTATATTTAAATAAGCAATCTAATTTACTAACAATTTTATCTGAACTTATGCAGTCCGTTTCAATTTAATTTTCTGTTCCTTAAATTTCCCGTTGTGTCACCTAATATTCCCCTTTTAAATAATGCGACGCCTAATTCTTCGTCAATCCTGATAACTGACATTTATTTTAAAACTATTTTACAGTACTTGATGTAATCATTGACTGTTTGGTGTGATGATAAATGAAAATATCCTGGCTTTGTGTTAAAAGAATTACTCTAAACCAATCCATGAATCGTACCGCACTGATGTGGCGAACTTGAAAATGCCGTCCTAAGATGAAACGGTGTAAATTTAGCATTTTGGATAATGTATCTACAGTACAAAATAACAATGAATACAGCCTTTTTTTTTAAAGAACAAAGTACTCTAATACCAGGGTGAGTCATATGTTCGTAGCGTTGGGTGGCCCCGCCCACTCGATGCTGGAAAACCATGTGCAACGTGTAGAACAGGTGAAGGTGGTGGTGACAAAAAGCGTGTCACGTGTCTGTCTGATCACAGCGCTAACGGTATGTGGGAGGAACTACGCGTTCAATACACAGTTGGCAGGACAATGGCTGAGGAGAAACTTGTGTGTCGTGTGCTTCTGCGCCATTACTGGAAAATGGGGTTGAATGCAGCAGCAGCAGTCAAGGAAATTTGTGCCGTAGATGGTGAAGGTACTGTCCACCCGTCCACAGCTAGAAAATGGTTTCAACGTTCTCGATCTGGTGACACTAGTCTCGATGACAAACCCAAAAATGGACTCCCTGTGACGACGGATATCGATGCCCTCCTGAACGCTGTTGAAGGAAACTCAGGAACCAGTACCCGTCAGCTGGCAGATGAGGTCCAGACATCACAAACCAGTGTCGTTCGTCATCTGCATCAACTTGGGTTTCGCTCCAGGCAACGGAGAATGGTTTTCCATGATTTGACTCCCGCTCAAGCTCAACAACGTGTGACCCTGTGTGAAGAACTGCTTCGAAACCCAACTGACGACAGATTTTGGCGGCGGATCATCACGAATGATGAAAAGTGTATTTTTCTTCGTTTTCCTGACATTGGGAAACAATGGCTTCGACCAGGCACCGAGGTGCAGCCAGTGGTTCAAAGAGGGCGGTTTGAAGAGAAGACAATGCTGTGTGTGGTGGTGGAATTTCGAAGGTCCGGTGCACTGGGAGCTCGTTCCACATGGTCGTTCCGTAGATGGGATATTGTATGCTGAACAGCTACAACGGGTATACGACATTGTGCGCCGTCGTTATCCAGCACTGGTGAACCGAAAGCGACTGCTCCTCCAATTTGACAACGCTCCATGCCACAGGTCAAGAAGAGTCCACCAGCACATTGCGGACATGGATGGCGTGGACATTTTACCACACACACCCCTCTACAGTCCCGACCTTGCGCCATCTGATTTTCATCTTTTCGTTCCATGGCACACTTCCTGCGGGGCAGACAATTCCATTCCGAGGATGATGTGACAACTGGTATTCCTGAGTTCTTTGCTTCAAAGCCTGCAGCCTGGTATCGTCAGGGGCTTGTGTCACTGGTGGAACGTTGGAGAAGGGCCATACAGTGTGATGGAATGTACTTTGCCGAATAGGCTTCTGTGGTACATGGGGGAGGCGGGTGCGGCACATTATCCATGAAAACGCTACGAACATATGACTCACCCTGGTAATACTAAACTTGTACCCATAAATAGGAGAAACTTGTTCTGATTGAAGTTTGGTGATAATGCCGCACTTATATTTTAATTGATAAAAAAAGGATAAAAAGGACAAAAAAGGAATGAGTTTACCTGACGTTCTATACTGGGTAATTGAGGTTAATATTTCCTGTTACAATGTTGTAATACCTCCATCAGAAAAGAGTCTTAATTTGTTACCATATTTGAGGAGATTGAGAGCAAAGTTTCGCTATTCCATTTTTTTCGATATAGAGGTAGTGATTGATTCATATGGTATATACAGTATATTGAGACGCTTAAAGTTATTGATGTTCAAATCGAACAGAAAGTGCTTAAAATCGTACTGAATGATACTGCTTAGTATCAAAATCTTCATTCAAAGCTGGAAAATGTCAAAGCTTGTTTCAAAGCCACAAAACGACAACTTGTCAATCGGAAAGTAGGATTGTTTGCAACTGCTCCAACCGTGCTTAAGAAATACAACATTGCCGAAAGTTGTTATTTCTACTTTTTTGAGGTTAGATTTGTGCTGTGAGCTTCTTAGTATCAATTACAGGATATACTTACTTACTTACTCTATGGCTTACGGAACTCGCAAGTTCATAGCCGCAGTAACAAACGTTCGCCATAGGACTCTATCCTGGGCAAGATAAAGCCAGTGTTCATCACAAACACCTACTTCTCGAAGATCCCTTCTAATATTGTCATTCTAACGTCGTTTCGGTATTCCCAACGGTCTCTTTCCATCTAGCTTTGCAATCAAGATGGAATATATTCTTCGTTTTTCTCCCATCAGAGCTAGATGACCTGCCCATCTTAGTCATCGCGATTACATTATTCTTACAACATCGGGTGAGTCCTAAAGTCAGTGATGTTCTTCATTATGCAGTCTCCTCCATTCTCCAGTTATCTCGTCCCATTTCGGCTCGTATGCCTTTCTCAAGACCTTATTTTCAAACACTTGTTTATCTGCTAGGGTCGTACTCCAACTTTCACAACCGTAAAGTATAACCGGCAGAATAACAGTTCTGTATATTTTCAATATCAACTTTCTTGATATTAATCGCGAGGTTAGACGTTTCTGCATTGAATAGAAACATGTGTTACCCGATACTAAACACAATTTTATTTCTTCCGTTACCTCGTTTTTTTGTTACATATGCTCCCAAGTATTTAAATTTATTTACTTTCTCTATGCAATCATTCTTAGTTATGATGTATCTACTTCCCTTATTCCTTGTGTTTCGGCTTGTTATCATCTATTTTGTTTTCTCTCTGTTTACCTGTGATCCTATCTCATCGCACGCTTCTACTAAGACGTCGGTGTTACTTTGTAGTGCCTCTATATTATCCTTATTAAATCTACATCATCCGCGTACACGAACAATTGATTCAAGCCATTCAACGTTAGCCTTTTTGCCCTCTTTTATTTATAAAATCGCATATTCTAAAGCAAAGTTAAACAGTAGTGGGGACAAGACATCACATTGTTTCGAATCCGTTGCTAATCTTGAAACTATAATGACATATTATGACGTACTCTTCTTATGGGATCACTGAGTTTTTCCCCCTTCGGAATTCCAAATCGGGATTCTGTATAAGTTTTCCCTTTTGATAGAACCATACTTTCTTAAAATCAATGAATAGCTGGTGAACAATCCCATTGTATTCCCATTTCTTCTCAAAGATTTGTCTCATGGCGAAAATCTGATCCCACGTGGAACCATTTCTTCTAAATCCCTTAGGCGAGTTAACAGGATATTACTCAATACTTTGTAACATGTTGAGAGTAATGAGATTCCGCGGTAATTATTACAGTCCGATTTATCGCGTTTTTTTTATATAGACCGGAACTGTTATTGAGGTTTTCCGTTCCTTTGGATGCTCTTCCTTTCTCCATATAGTATTTATCAATTTATGCAGCTCTTTGATTAGTGCCGTTCATATCGCTTTAATTAATTAGACTGGAATATTGTTTATTCCCGGTGATTTGAAGTTTTTAAATTTCTTTATCGATATTTCGATCTCGATCAGTTCGGGTATCCGCGGTCTGTGGTATACATTTCAAATTCCTCTGTTTGTACTCCGTTGTGTACATTAAGAAATTTGTGGAAATAACCTTTCCACACATCGATAATTTTAGTCGGATCCGCCTGAAGATATCCGTGTTCATTTCTAATCATCCCTAACCTCGGCTAGTAACCTATTCTTAACGAGTTTACCCCTTTGTATAGATATCGTATATCTTTTGTCTTCCCGTTTTTCTTTATCTCCTGAATCTTCTGCGTCAGATATTCTTGCTTTTTGTTGCTGAACCCACGTGTGGCATTTCGTTTCGCGTTTCTGTAGTGGTTGGTATTTGCTTCGCTTTTATTGCTTAGCTATCGATGCCTTGCTTGTTTTCATTCCTCATGAAGTTTAAGGCATCGTTCATCAAGCCAAGGCTTGTTTTTCTGCTGTTTCTTCTCACCTAAACGTTCCTTTGCTGCGCCTTTCACTGTACCACGAATTGCCTTCCACATCTTACTTACATCAATTTTCACTGTTACTTTCATCTATATTACTACTCGAGTCAGCTAAGATTTCGAGTTGGTAGTCCGCTTTTACGCTTGGATAATCTAATCGTTTAACTTCGAATTTCAGTTGTTTTGATCCTTTGCACTCTCTGTTTGCGATGCATAACTTGTCCCTCACTTTTGTGAACACTAACTGATAGTCGGTGTCACCTTCCGCTCCTATGTAAGACCTAACGTCCATTCTGTTGGTGTATCTTCGTCTGTCTACTAATACGTGATCGATCTTTTTGAGAGTTTTGCCATCCGGAGATAACCATGTGTTTTTGTTTATGTCTTTGTGCTGGAAGTTTGTGCTCTTTATTAGTAGGTTTTTCGAGATCGCGAAAATTATCAGTCTTTCTCCATTGTTGTTGGTGATTTCATAAAGGTTGTATTTGCCTTTAATAAGTCTATTTTTCCTCACTCCCTAATTTGGCGTTGAAATCACCCAACAGAATTTTTGTATTATACTTCGGTAATCGGTCAAACAACCTTTCGAACTCTTCGTAAAATGTATCTTTGTAGCCACATCGGGTACGTATCGTAACGTACGATAGTCTTTCGTTTACAAATTCTATACTCTGAACCGCCGAAAGGATATTGTTCGTAATTAGGAATCCTGTTCCGAAATTATGAGACTGTGTTCCCCCGTAGTAGAAAGAATATTTGTCCTGTTGAATGCTATCCTGATCCTCCCACCGAACTTCCTGTATCACCAATGTGTCCAGCTGGTACTTTTCCGTCTCGCGTACCGTCTACTGAAGAGCGCCTGTTTGGTATAACGTTCGTACGTTCCACGTTCCTATCCTAAGGTCTTTCTTAATCCTGTTCTTGGAGCCGTCTGAAGCAGTCGCCGGTCGGAGATCCGAATAAGGGACTAGTTTACCTCCGGAATATTTTACCCCAGGAGAATCCATGAACCATTTGTTACTATTTCTTGACATGATTTAGCGGTGTAGAGTATTTACGTCTACGACCTTGCAGTGAAAGCAGACATTCAAAAATGTCATCTGTCCATCTGTGAGCCTTGCCGATGGCTTTCATCTTCAGCCTCAGGGCGGTAATGGTGAAGCTGCTCCCTTCACCATGAAATTTTTGTTCTGGGTTATCTTCCCCTAGTCTTTGTAGATATCTCTACTAACTACAAGGCAGACCGCTGTGGCATGACCTTACAAGATAGTTTTACGGTGATCCTGCCGTTACCGCAACTGCAAATTCAGATTAAATATTTGTTACGGTGACGTTATAGTTGCTTTTATAGAGATGGCGTCCTGTGCTGTCAGTGATTTCATCATAAATTCGAAGTTTTTGTTTACAGAGTAGTTTCTTGGACTCTCCTGTAAAAATACGAGAGTTAGTAAAAATACAATTTCGCCATACGAAAGAAAGACAATTTTATAAATCAAAGGCAATTTATAATTATTTTGAATGAAGCGCTAGATATCATATCATTTAGAACTCAGTTAGTATTGAGACTTAACTGTAAAATACGATTTTCAATATTTTTCTAGATTATTTTTCTTGGGTAATGTTTCCTTTATTTTAATATTCTCTGCCAATTCATGCAAGTAAAGATTAATATGTAACTGAAATTCTTTAATAACTGCTCAATTAGATGTTTCTAGTTCATTAATCAATGCTAAAGTAACATAAATGGAAGGTAACACACAACAGATTCCTGTTTTATATATGTAAACAATTTCGAAAACATACTGGCGAAATTGGATGCATGGTGTTTGCAATTTCGCCTTTTGCAAGGCTTTCCTTTTCTACCTCGTTGCCGACTGATAATTGTGGAGTTTGTTTCCAAAAGGTACGAAATCCATCTCAACAAATTGTTGAGGTAATGAAGAAGAAACGTAAAATTAAGGTGATTTTGTTTATTCTTTCCTCGCATATGCTGAGGAAATAAAGTCAGTCACAAAAGATAAACAAAGTCACTTTAATTTTAGAAACTCTACATGCTTTTTTCTTTCATTTACTCAACAATTTATTGAGATGGATTTGGTACCATTTGGAAATTGAATTCTTTATTTATGACACTTTTGTATGTGATGTGCGATAAGTTGACAACACCTTGTTTCTTACAGGACCACACCACTCAAATTCTTAACTACACCTCATGAAGAAGAAACTACTATCCAAATTATACAGAGCGATTGTTCTCTGCTATTATACCTCTTAGATTGAGAGTTTTCAGATAGTATTCATGAAATCTTGTTAAGTAATATAAAGGCAATCAAGATACTGTAGAAACAAACGTTCGTAACTATTAGCAGGTTCTGATTGTCTGTAATATTCCAGGATCCGCTAAAAGTAATTACATAGCATCTTTCAATTGCCAGTTTAACAGTTGATTCTTGGGTGTATTCACCTCTACATTATCAACTACCAGCATAGCAGTCGTCTCTCACCTTGGAAACACGACCTACAGCTGTCAGCCACATTCTCATGACGAAAGTCACCTGTTATTATTACCTGTTTGTCCGCACCATGACATTGAAACATATTGTGTGACGGATGCTACACCAGTTGGTGATGCATGTCCTGTTCATAAAAGGGTTAATTTCCCTGTTATGAAACAGGATAGACAATAGCACTACCCTACAATGTTATATGATGGTCTCGGAATGGATTACAGACTCCCCGAAATAACTTAGCCTCAACTTTAGCTGTGTACATGCAAGTAAATTTACAAAATACTGTTAATTATGGTAAATTTGCTGTGTAAATAGGGACACAATATGTTACTTTTTTTTTTTCATCTTCAGATCTGACCAGAGGTATTTCTCAGCTGGGATCCTTAAGCTCAGTGTAAAGCAAGTTAAAGAAAATGGCATTTACATGCACATGCTATATTTATGTAATTACAAACCACTCCTGAATCTCACTACAACTCGCTGTATACCTAATATTGTCCACGTGTTACTACTGTGTACAATCGCCATCAAAGATGCCTTCACTTTGATAAATCGTCTTTTGCTAAAAGCTCCAGAATTGATTTGAGCTGGATTTGAGTTCAGTTTTCTGTAATACATAGAAAGAAGATCCTATTTACAGACTTTTCTTTAATTCACAATGGTTAGCGGTGTCCTCAAGTCTTGCAACGCTAATTTAACTCATTTTCCCAACGTCCTACAATGATGAAATTTTGCACAGCGACAAAAGTCAGGTGACAATATAATATTCCATTGTTACTTTCATATATTTCGATACATTTATATATTTTAAGAGCATATTTTAATATTTTTTTAATGTGGACTTCTTTATCCTAAAATAAATACTAGCCTGCAACGATTTTGCGTTTGACTGGTTGCAGAACACTTAAGGATTTGGGTTACAAAACATTAGCTTGAGAAAAGATATCCGAATACCGAAATAAATAAAAAAAAATAATAAAAACTTTTAAAAATATATTTTCTTAAACAATTCGTACTAAAGAGTAAATAAAAAAGTTTATGCATGACTAAAAATAAAAGCATGCAGAGCGCCAATTCAAGAATTTATAATGTGACTATACATGAGAGCGCGCCCCACGTTTTTCTTTTTAGTAATGCACACAAGAAAAAAAAAAGAAATATTTCTACTTCTTAGAACGAATTGTTTAAGAAAAGTATGTCTTTAAAAAGTTTGTTTTTTTATTTTTCTGTAATTTACACAGAACTATACACAAATCAATTAAATCACCGTTTAAGCATTCCCATTCATGATCTCTTTGAAAAGCATCAGTTCTATTTACGAAAATATAGTATTATCATTCAAGTTATAGTATCTTTATATGAAAATAAGATAGTTTGTTTTTTGGGCTTATTATGCTTTACAGAATTCTCCTCTTTAACTGATCAAATGCAGAAAGTAAAAAAAAAAGAAAAAAGGAAGAAGCAAGAGGAGGAACAGAGAAGATAAGCCTCCGTCTGCGAAATATGTTTGTGATATGCATTTGTTATCTCCACATTCAGTAATTGCATGGCAGCAGCGATTAAGGAAAAAAACATCTGCTGTAGGTCTCGCCATCTGTTCAGAACAACACAACTTGCGGAAATTCAGTCTGGCTGCTGCGTATTTGCTAATTCACTTTGTTTCTACACATTTACTGAAATTACATTTATTGTTTCTCTCCTTTATGTCCTCTTTTCCGTTCATATGTACGTACTTACAGCTCTGAATGAATGTTATCAGGAAATAATACATTTTCTTGACATTCTATACAGAATTAGTTTTGTTTTCTGAATAAGGAAATTGCGCTTCCCGTCCTCGGTGACAAAAATATAAGGAAAAGTTTACCTTTGGTGAAATTCGAAACTAGGATTTTTTTAGTCCTCTCCCGCTGATCCAAAATCCCGCAAATTTTGCCAAACTATATATGCCATTATGTTGCAGCAGATACCTTGTGTCTGAATACGATTTGCGAAACAATAGGTCTATATCCTGATCCTCCCTTGTAATTAGTTGCTGAAAAAATATAGCCTAATTTTAAATTTATCTACATTTGATGAGTCCATTTCTCCTTCTCCAGGGGAAATATTACTATGAAGTTTTTACAATTTCGAAAATAAAATTACATGTACGAAACTTTCAATATATCTTCTAAAAAAAACACGGAGAAATGTTGATCTAAAAACACGGATAATCCGTATATTTGATTTAAGCCGACATTCTTTATTCAATACTGAAATATATCTTTCAGGTTCATTAAAAAATTCTGTCATTTTTATCTGCACTTTGAACCAACAATTTTGTTCTTGATATCCATCCAAATCCTTCTAAGGACAAGAAATTCTTTAAAAAAAATAAGTATCATCTTCTTGATCTAAATATTGGATCAGTGTTATTGTCTATTCAAGTGCAGCTTGCTCAGCTTACGTTAGATCACACGCAAAAAGGAAATCTTAAAATTGGCGCCTAATCCGTTGATCAGTTTATTGAGAAACAAATAATTGAGGTTCTACTGTATCTTGAAAACTGTTGTTTAGGATATAAAGAGTATATTTAAAAAAAAAATCGAAAGAGATTGCAAGTCGAGAACAGTGATAGTTATTTCATTTTTGTTTATATATTATTGTGTTGGTTCCAACCAACAAATATATTCCCTGCGTAAATTGAGATTGCAGTGACCGAAAATTATGGAAACATCCAAGAATATAAAACTGTACACGTAATTTGTATGGCAATGTGGAGTTTCGAGAAGTGAACTGACCTTCATGTATTTACATAATCAGTCTTATTGCACTGTTTATGTTAATATAGGTCATTGAGATACACTGTTTTGTTGTTTTTATGTTTCGTCCGGCCGGACACTTGTATTTTGTTTACCTCCGAATAAACCATGTTTATTGGTCTCAAATTTATTAAAATTTGTTGACGAGTAAAGTGGCACCCTTTTTAGGATGTTTGATTTTTTAGATAGGTTTCGAAAAATCGCATCGTAGTGGGTATCTCATTCGCTTGCCTATCATTTTGCATTTTTGATGGATAAACAACTGTAGTGTTTCACGTAGTTGTTTACCAGGGTTTTATTGTAATTTAAGTTCATGTCCGAATTAAGCGATTCCATTTTTTTTCTCGAGTTTAGTTACCCTGATTTTTGATTTTTGATATCTTGTGGATTTTAATTTTTGTATACTTTTGAATTCTAGTTTTTGAGGTATTGATTTTTGAATTCGAATTTTTGTTTTAAATTTTCGATTTTAAGATTTAGCTATTAGCTTCTCATGGATATTTTGATGTGGCTTGGGCGAGACTCAGCGAATAGAGGCCGCTGAGGAAAAACAACCAAAGTCTCTGTGATGCTAATGGACTGCTCTGAAGAGAGTAGTCCCCACCGTCCCCCGAGCTCGAACAAGCCATATCAATTATCTATGACCAACAGGGTTTTATTTATAATAGCTTGTTCTTGAACGTCCCCTGATATTTTTTTTTCCTCTCTTGCAGGAGCTCGCTTGCTTTCGTGATAATAATGGTGATCACCCTCTATTGCCTTATTCTTTACGCATTGTTACTTCTACTATCTCTATTTGCCCTACTATTCTATTGTTGTCGCTCTCTTCTTAAAAAGAGAATGCCTTCTGAGTCCACCCCCCTTCAAATAGTATCGACAGCCTCTCAAACTGAAACCCCTTCTTCTGATCCACCACCCCCCATTCTAGCTCAAGCACCACCTATTTACTCCCCTTCTTCCTATTCTTATCTTGAAATAACACCTCATCATTATTTATAATGGATCAAGCGGTCATTGAACGAGTTATCAACAATGTGCTCGATTCCACACCCTCTTCTCACCGCCAACTACCCCGGATTCGATGCGCCAAACATACGGACATTAACAGGTTTTGTGAACAGTGTGATCCAGTCATACGGATTCCGATGTTTTGTGCTGTTTCCTGTGTTCAATATTTTACATACATCTTAAGTGATGCGTAGTCTAGTGATTCTCCCGTGATGTCACATTTATGGACGTCAACCCTGATGCCATGACTGTTTACGGACATCTTCGCTGATGCTTCCCTTCCACTTATGGATAGATTTACCATGTGATGCGTTTATATTGTGTTTCCCTATATTTTTCATTTTAACCAGTGTAGTGATTTTTGTGCTTACCA